>CM073765.1:76065747-76141897 GCA_037127475.1 Arma custos | reverse complement strand
ACACAAAGATGTCTTCCCTTCTTTCTTCTTTTTTCTCCCGCAAGGGGTAACGTGCAGCAAGCAGCCGTTACTTGGGGAGTAACGCCCCCACGGGTGACCACAGTTCAGTACACAGCTGCCACACACACCACAACATTAAACTAAACACATATTCTTAACACAAGGACATTTACAGTACACACCCTCGGGCAACCTTCGCTAGGAGTTGCCTCCTAACAGGTGGGAGGGAGGTATGTTCAGTCACCCTTTGTGTAGGCCCTCTATGACTGATCTAGGGCGGGATAGGCCGTGTCCATCAGAATCTCGAAAAATCAAAAGTAGCGGAAAATATACTGGAACACCTAAAGTTTATTCATCTTATTGAACATTTCTTTAACAGCTCTCCTACAAGTTTTGTTTCTCATCGGTGGAGAATAAATATATTTAATTTATAGGTAGACAAGATGTTGATTTATTTAATAGAAAACATCTTTGACAGCTGTAAAAATGTGTGGTTCTCATCGGTGTAGAACTTTTAATTTATTGATAGGTACACAAAAAATTTATTTATTTTATTGAACGCTTCTTCCACAGCTGGAAAAAAGTTGGGTTCTCATGGGTGTTGAACTATCATTTTTTAAATTTTCTTATGGCTACACAAAAAAGGTATTTATTATATGGAATACATCTTCGACAGTCGTACTACAATCTTTGTTTCTCATCGGTAAAGGACTTTTACCGAACTTACGTATTACCGTAGGCTGGAATATTTTATATAAGGATTTCATATAATACATGTTTGATTGCTGCACAAAAAAGTTGGGTTCTCGTCTGTGGAGAAGTATTGTTTTTTATGTCTACAAAAAAAAGTTATTTATTATATGGAATGCATCTTTGGCAGTCGGACTGCAATCTTTGATTCTCATCGGTGGAGAACTTTTATTTTAATGATAGTACCAGCGAAAAGATTACTTATTTTATAGAACGCTTGTTCAACAGGAGCAAAAAATTTGGATTCTCGTGGGTGGACAAAAAAATGATTTATTGTATAAAATACATCTTCGACAGCTGTAGCTACGATCATTGATCCTCTTCGTTGGAGATCTTTTATTTTATTTACGGATATAGGAAAAGTATATTTATTTTAACAGTTGTAAAAATGTTGTGTTTTCATAGTTGTGGAACTTTTATTATATTTATAAGAAAACAAAAAGTTTATTTATCATTGACAGCTGCAAAAAATTAGGTTTCTCATCGGCAGAGAAGTTTTATTTTATAGATAGGTAGACGAAAAGTTTATTTGATTTATAAAACACTCTTAGAAAGCTGTACTCTACGGTATGCGATTCACATCGGGAGAGAACACTTACTTAAATTTTAACAACAGAGGAAGTTATTCTATTTCATAAAACACGTCTACGACTGGTGTACTCCAAGTGATTATCGACTTTTCTTTTCTTATTATGAAGACAAAGGTGTGTTCCCTTCTTTTACTAGTCTCTTCTTTACTGGCAAACATTAAACGAATAATTTCCTTTTTGTTTTCTGTTCCTCTTTGATCATTCTTGGGTGTTGAAATCTTTTCCTCTATTTTCTAGAAGACACAAAGATGTCTTCCCTTCTTTCTTCTTTTTTCTCCCGCAAGGGGTAACGTGCAGCAAGCAGCCGTTACTTGGGGAGTAACGCCCCCACGGGTGACCACAGTTCAGTACACAGCTGCCACACACACCACAACATTAAACTAAACACATATTCTTAACACAAGGACATTTACAGTACACACCCTCGGGCAACCTTCGCTAGGAGTTGCCTCCTAACAGGTGGGAGGGAGGTATGTTCAGTCACCCTTTGTGTAGGCCCCCTATGACTGATCTAGGGCGGGATAGGCCGTGTCCATCAGAATCTCAAAAAATCAAAAGTAGCGGAAAATATACTGGAACACCTAAAGTTTATTCATCTTATTGAACATTTCTTTAACAGCTGTACTACAAGTTTTGTTTCTCATCGGTGGAGAATAAATAAATTTATAGGAGAATAAATAAATTTAATTTATAGGTAGACAAGAGGTTGATTTATTTAATAGAAAACATCTTTGACAGCTGTAAAAATGTGTGGTTCTCATCGGTGTAGAACTTTTAATTTATTGATAGGTACACAAAAAATTTATTTATTTTATTGAACGCTTCTTCCACAGCTGGAAAAAAGTTGGGTTCTCATGGGTGTTGAACTATCATTTTTTAAATTTTGTTATGGCTACACAAAAAAATTATTTATTATATGGAATACATCTTCGACAGTCGTACTACAATCTTTGTTTCTCATCGGTGGAGAACTTTTACCGAACTTACGTATTACCGTAGGCTGGAATATTTTATATAAGGATTTCATATAATACATGTTTGATTGCTGCACAAAAAAGTTGGGTTCTCATCTGTGGAGAAGTATTGTTTTTTATGTCTACAAAAAAAAGTTATTTATTATATGGAATGCATCTTTGGCAGTCGGACTGCAATCTTTGATTCTCATCGGTGGAGAACTTTTATTTTAATGATAGTACCAGCGAAAAGATTACTTATTTTATAGAACGCTTGTTCAACAGGAGCAAAAAATTTGGATTCTCGTGGGTGGACAAAAAAATGATTTATTGTATAAAATACATCTTCGACAGCTGTAGCTACGATCATTGATCCTCTTCGTTGGAGATCTTTTATTTTATTTACGGATATAGGAAAAGTATATTTATTTTAACAGTTGTAAAAATGTTGTGTTTTCATAGTTGTGGAACTTTTATTATATTTATAAGAAAACAAAAAGTTTATTTATCATTGACAGCTGCAAAAAATTAGGTTTCTCATCGGCAGAGAAGTTTTATTTTATAGATAGGTAGACGAAAAGTTTATTTGATTTATAAAACACTCTTAGAAAGCTGTACTGTACGGTATGCGATTCACATCGGGAGAGAACACTTACTTAAATTTTAACAACAGAGGAAGTTATTCTATTTCATAAAACACGTCTACGACTGGTGTACTCCAAGTGATTATCGACTTTTCTTTTCTTATTATGAAGACAAAGGTGTGTTCCCTTCTTTTACTAGTCTCTTCTTTACTGGCAAACATTAAACGAATAATTTCCTTTTTGTTTTCTGTTCCTCTTTGATCATTCTTGGGTGTTGAAATCTTTTCCTCTATTTTCTAGAAGACACAAAGATGTCTTCCCTTCTTTCTTCTTTTTTCTCCCGCAAGGGGTAACGTGCAGCAAGCAGCCGTTACTTGGGGAGTAACGCCCCCACGGGTGACCACAGTTCAGTACACAGCTGCCACACACACCACAACATTAAACTAAACACATATTCTTAACACAAGGACATTTACAGTACACACCCTCGGGCAACCTTCGCTAGGAGTTGCCTCCTAACAGGTGGGAGGGAGGTATGTTCAGTCACCCTTTGTGTAGGCCCCCTATGACTGATCTAGGGCGGGATAGGCCGTGTCCATCAGAATCTCAAAAAATCAAAAGTAGCGGAAAATATACTGGAACACCTAAAGTTTATTCATCTTATTGAACATTTCTTTAACAGCTGTACTACAAGTTTTGTTTCTCATCGGTGGAGAATAAATAAATTTATAGGAGAATAAATAAATTTAATTTATAGGTAGACAAGAGGTTGATTTATTTAATAGAAAACATCTTTGACAGCTGTAAAAATGTGTGGTTCTCATCGGTGTAGAACTTTTAATTTATTGATAGGTACACAAAAAATTTATTTATTTTATTGAACGCTTCTTCCACAGCTGGAAAAAAGTTGGGTTCTCATGGGTGTTGAACTATCATTTTTTAAATTTTGTTATGGCTACACAAAAAAATTATTTATTATATGGAATACATCTTCGACAGTCGTACTACAATCTTTGTTTCTCATCGGTGGAGAACTTTTACCGAACTTACGTATTACCGTAGGCTGGAATATTTTATATAAGGATTTCATATAATACATGTTTGATTGCTGCACAAAAAAGTTGGGTTCTCATCTGTGGAGAAGTATTGTTTTTTATGTCTACAAAAAAAAGTTATTTATTATATGGAATGCATCTTTGGCAGTCGGACTGCAATCTTTGATTCTCATCGGTGGAGAACTTTTATTTTAATGATAGTACCAGCGAAAAGATTACTTATTTTATAGAACGCTTGTTCAACAGGAGCAAAAAATTTGGATTCTCGTGGGTTGACAAAAAAATGATTTATTGTATAAAATACATCTTCGACAGCTGTAGCTACGATCATTGATCCTCTTCGTTGGAGATCTTTTATTTTATTTACGGATATAGGAAAAGTATATTTATTTTAACAGTTGTAAAAATGTTGTGTTTTCATAGTTGTGGAACTTTTATTATATTTATAAGAAAACAAAAAGTTTATTTATCATTGACAGCTGCAAAAAATTAGGTTTCTCATCGGCAGAGAAGTTTTATTTTATAGATAGGTAGACGAAAAGTTTATTTGATTTATAAAACACTCTTAGAAAGCTGTACTCTACGGTATGCGATTCACATCGGGAGAGAACACTTACTTAAATTTTAACAACAGAGGAAGTTATTCTATTTCATAAAACACGTCTACGACTGGTGTACTCCAAGTGATTATCGACTTTTCTTTTCTTATTATGAAGACAAAGGTGTGTTCCCTTCTTTTACTAGTCTCTTCTTTACTGGCAAACATTAAACGAATAATTTCCTTTTTGTTTTCTGTTCCTCTTTGATCATTCTTGGGTGTTGAAATCTTTTCCTCTATTTTCTAGAAGACACAAAGATGTCTTCCCTTCTTTCTTCTTTTTTCTCCCGCAAGGGGTAACGTGCAGCAAGCAGCCGTTACTTGGGGAGTAACGCCCCCACGGGTGACCACAGTTCAGTACACAGCTGCCACACACACCACAACATTAAACTAAACACATATTCTTAACACAAGGACATTTACAGTACACACCCTCGGGCAACCTTCGCTAGGAGTTGCCTCCTAACAGGTGGGAGGGAGGTATGTTCAGTCACCCTTTGTGTAGGCCCCCTATGACTGATCTAGGGCGGGATAGGCCGTGTCCATCAGAATCTCAAAAAATCAAAAGTAGCGGAAAATATACTGGAACACCTAAAGTTTATTCATCTTATTGAACATTTCTTTAACAGCTGTACTACAAGTTTTGTTTCTCATCGGTGGAGAATAAATAAATTTATAGGAGAATAAATAAATTTAATTTATAGGTAGACAAGAGGTTGATTTATTTAATAGAAAACATCTTTGACAGCTGTAAAAATGTGTGGTTCTCATCGGTGTAGAACTTTTAATTTATTGATAGGTACACAAAAAATTTATTTATTTTATTGAACGCTTCTTCCACAGCTGGAAAAAAGTTGGGTTCTCATGGGTGTTGAACTATCATTTTTTAAATTTTGTTATGGCTACACAAAAAAATTATTTATTATATGGAATACATCTTCGACAGTCGTACTACAATCTTTGTTTCTCATCGGTGGAGAACTTTTACCGAACTTACGTATTACCGTAGGCTGGAATATTTTATATAAGGATTTCATATAATACATGTTTGATTGCTGCACAAAAAAGTTGGGTTCTCATCTGTGGAGAAGTATTGTTTTTTATGTCTACAAAAAAAAGTTATTTATTATATGGAATGCATCTTTGGCAGTCGGACTGCAATCTTTGATTCTCATCGGTGGAGAACTTTTATTTTAATGATAGTACCAGCGAAAAGATTACTTATTTTATAGAACGCTTGTTCAACAGGAGCAAAAAATTTGGATTCTCGTGGGTTGACAAAAAAATGATTTATTGTATAAAATACATCTTCGACAGCTGTAGCTACGATCATTGATCCTCTTCGTTGGAGATCTTTTATTTTATTTACGGATATAGGAAAAGTATATTTATTTTAACAGTTGTAAAAATGTTGTGTTTTCATAGTTGTGGAACTTTTATTATATTTATAAGAAAACAAAAAGTTTATTTATCATTGACAGCTGCAAAAAATTAGGTTTCTCATCGGCAGAGAAGTTTTATTTTATAGATAGGTAGACGAAAAGTTTATTTGATTTATAAAACACTCTTAGAAAGCTGTACTCTACGGTATGCGATTCACATCGGGAGAGAACACTTACTTAAATTTTAACAACAGAGGAAGTTATTCTATTTCATAAAACACGTCTACGACTGGTGTACTCCAAGTGATTATCGACTTTTCTTTTCTTATTATGAAGACAAAGGTGTGTTCCCTTCTTTTACTAGTCTCTTCTTTACTGGCAAACATTAAACGAATAATTTCCTTTTTGTTTTCTGTTCCTCTTTGATCATTCTTGGGTGTTGAAATCTTTTCCTCTATTTTCTAGAAGACACAAAGATGTCTTCCCTTCTTTCTTCTTTTTTCTCCCGCAAGGGGTAACGTGCAGCAAGCAGCCGTTACTTGGGGAGTAACGCCCCCACGGGTGACCACAGTTCAGTACACAGCTGCCACACACACCACAACATTAAACTAAACACATATTCTTAACACAAGGACATTTACAGTACACACCCTCGGGCAACCTTCGCTAGGAGTTGCCTCCTAACAGGTGGGAGGGAGGTATGTTCAGTCACCCTTTGTGTAGGCCCCCTATGACTGATCTAGGGCGGGATAGGCCGTGTCCATCAGAATCTCGAAAAATCAAAAGTAGCGGAAAATATACTGGAACACCTAAAGTTTATTCATCTTATTGAACATTTCTTTAACAGCTGTTCTACAAGTTTTGTTTCTCATCGGTGGAGAATAAATATATTTAATTTATAGGTAGACAAGAGGTTGATTTATTTAATAGAAAACATCTTTGACAGCTGTAAAAATGTGTGGTTCTCATCGGTGTAGAACTTTTAATTTATTGATAGGTACACAAAAAATTTATTTATTTTATTGAACGCTTCTTCCACAGCTGGAAAAAAGTTGGGTTCTCATGGGTGTTGAACTATCATTTTTTAAATTTTCTTATGGCTACACAAAAAAGGTATTTATTATATGGAATACATCTTCGACAGTCGTACTACAATCTTTGTTTCTCATCGGTGGAGAACTTTTACCGAACTTACGTATTACCGTAGGCTGGACTATTTTATATAAGGATTTCATATAATACATGTTTGATTGCTGCACAAAAAAGTTGGGTTCTCATCTGTGGAGAAGTATTGTTTTTTATGTCTACAAAAAAAAGTTATTTATTATATGGAATGCATCTTTGGCAGTCGGACTGCAATCTTTGATTCTCATCGGTGGAGAACTTTTATTTTAATGATAGTACCAGCGAAAAGATTACTTATTTTATAGAACGCTTGTTCAACAGGAGCAAAAAATTTGGATTCTCGTGGGTGGACAAAAAAATGATTTATTGTATAAAATACATCTTCGACAGCTGTAGCTACGATCATTGATCCTCTTCGTTGGAGATCTTTTATTTTATTTACGGATATAGGAAAAGTATATTTATTTTAACAGTTGTAAAAATGTTGTGTTTTCATAGTTGTGGAACTTTTATTATATTTATAAGAAAACAAAAAGTTTATTTATCATTGACAGCTGCAAAAAATTAGGTTTCTCATCGGCAGAGAAGTTTTATTTTATAGATAGGTAGACGAAAAGTTTATTTGATTTATAAAACACTCTTAGAAAGCTGTACTCTACGGTATGCGATTCACATCGGGAGAGAACACTTACTTAAATTTTAACAACAGAGGAAGTTATTCTATTTCATAAAACACGTCTACGACTGGTGTACTCCAAGTGATTATCGACTTTTCTTTTCTTATTATGAAGACAAAGGTGTGTTCCCTTCTTTTACTAGTCTCTTCTTTACTGGCAAACATTAAACGAATAATTTCCTTTTTGTTTTCTGTTCCTCTTTGATCATTCTTGGGTGTTGAAATCTTTTCCTCTATTTTCTAGAAGACAAAAAGACGTCTTCCCTTCTTTCTTCTTTTTTCTCCCACAAGGGGTAACGTGCAGCAAGCAGCCGTTACTTGGGGAGTAACGCCCCCACGGGTGACCACAGTTCAGTACACAGCTGCCACACACACCACAACATTAAACTAAACACATATTCTTAACACAAGGACATTTACAGTACACACCCTCGGGCAACCTTCGCTTGGAGTTGCCTCCTAACAGGTGGGAGGGAGGTATGTTCAGTCACCCTTTGTGTAGGCCCCCTATGACTGATCTAGGGCGGGATAGGCCGTGTCCATCAGAATCTCGAAAAATCAAAAGTAGCGGAAAATATACTGGAACACCTAAAGTTTATTCATCTTATTGAACATTTCTTTAACAGCTGTACTACAAGTTTTGTTTCTCATCGGTGGAGAATAAATATATTTAATTTATAGGTAGACAAGAGGTTGTTTTTTTTAATAGAAAACATCTTTGACAGCTGTAAAAATGTGTGGTTCTCATCGGTGTAGAACTTTTAATTTATTGATAGGTACACAAAAAATTTATTTATTTTATTGAACGCTTCTTCCACAGCTGGAAAAAAGTTGGGTTCTCATGGGTGTTGAACTATCATTTTTTAAATTTTCTTATGGCTACACAAAAAAGTTATTTATTATATGGAATACATCTTCGACAGTCGTACTACAATCTTTGTTTCTCATCGGTGGAGAACTTTTACCGAACTTACGTATTACCGTAGGCTGGAATATTTTATATAAGGATTTCATATAATACATGTTTGATTGCTGCACAAAAAAGTTGGGTTCTCATCTGTGGAGAAGTATTGTTTTTTATGTCTACAAAAAAAAGTTATTTATTATATGGAATGCATCTTTGGCAGTCGGACTGCAATCTTTGATTCTCATCGGTGGAGAACTTTTATTTTAATGATAGTACCAGCGAAAAGATTACTTATTTTATAGAACGCTTGTTCAACAGGAGCAAAAAATTTGGATTCTCGTGGGTGGACAAAAAAATGATTTATTGTATAAAATACATCTTCGACAGCTGTAGCTACGATCATTGATCCTCTTCGTTGGAGATCTTTTATTTTATTTACGGATATAGGAAAAGTATATTTATTTTAACAGTTGTAAAAATGTTGTGTTTTCATAGTTGTGGAACTTTTATTATATTTATAAGAAAACAAAAAGTTTATTTATCATTGACAGCTGCAAAAAATTAGGTTTCTCATCGGCAGAGAAGTTTTATTTTATAGATAGGTAGACGAAAAGTTTATTTGATTTATAAAACACTCTTAGAAAGCTGTTCTCTACGGTATGCGATTCACATCGGGAGAGAACACTTACTTAAATTTTAACAACAGAGGAAGTTATTCTATTTCATAAAACACGTCTACGACTGGTGTACTCCAAGTGATTATCGACTTTTCTTTTCTTATTATGAAGACAAAGGTGTGTTCCCTTCTTTTACTAGTCTCTTCTTTACTGGCAAACATTAAACGAATAATTTCCTTTTTGTTTTCTGTTCCTCTTTGATCATTCTTGGGTGTTGAAATCTTTTCCTCTATTTTCTAGAAGACAAAAAGACGTCTTCCCTTCTTTCTTCTTTTTTCTCCCGCAAGGGGTAATGTGCAGCAAGCAGCCGTTACTTGGGGAGTAACGCCCCCACGGGTGACCACAGTTCAGTACACAGCTGCCACACACACCACAACATTAAACTAAACACATATTCTTAACACAAGGACATTTACAGTACACACCCTCGGGCAACCTTCGCTTGGAGTTGCCTCCTAACAGGTGGGAGGGAGGTATGTTCAGTCACCCTTTGTGTAGGCCCCCTATGACTGATCTAGGGCGGGATAGGCCGTGTCCATCAGAATCTCGAAAAATCAAAAGTAGCGGAAAATATACTGGAACACCTAAAGTTTATTCATCTTATTGAACATTTCTTTAACAGCTGTACTACAAGTTTTGTTTCTCATCGGTGGAGAATAAATATATTTAATTTATAGGTAGACAAGAGGTTGTTTTTTTTAATAGAAAACATCTTTGACAGCTGTAAAAATGTGTGGTTCTCATCGGTGTAGAACTTTTAATTTATTGATAGGTACACAAAAAATTTATTTATTTTATTGAACGCTTCTTCCACAGCTGGAAAAAAGTTGGGTTCTCATAGGTGTTGAACTATCATTTTTTAAATTTTCTTATGGCTACACAAAAAAGTTATTTATTATATGGAATACATCTTCGACAGTCGTACTACAATCTTTGTTTCTCATCGGTGGAGAACTTTTACCGAACTTACGTATTACCGTAGGCTGGAATATTTTATATAAGGATTTCATATAATACATGTTTGATTGCTGCACAAAAAAGTATTGTTTTTTATGTCTACAAAAAAAAGTTATTTATTATATGGAATGCATCTTTGGCAGTCGGACTGCAATCTTTGATTCTCATCGGTGGAGAACTTTTATTTTAATGATAGTACCAGCGAAAAGATTACTTATTTTATAGAACGCTTGTTCAACAGGAGCAAAAAATTTGGATTCTCGTGGGTGGACAAAAAAATGATTTATTGTATAAAATACATCTTCGACAGCTGTAGCTACGATCATTGATCCTCTTCGTTGGAGATCTTTTATATTATTTACGGATATAGGAAAAGTATATTTATTTTAACAGTTGTAAAAATGTTGTGTTTTCATAGTTGTGGAACTTTTATTATATTTATAAGAAAACAAAAAGTTTATTTATCATTGACAGCTGCAAAAAATTAGGTTTCTCATCGGCAGAGAAGTTTTATTTTATAGATAGGTAGACGAAAAGTTTATTTGATTTATAAAACACTCTTAGAAAGCTGTTCTCTACGGTATGCGATTCACATCGGGAGAGAACACTTACTTAAATTTTAACAACAGAGGAAGTTATTCTATTTCATAAAACACGTCTACGACTGGTGTACTCCAAGTGATTATCGACTTTTCTTTTCTTATTATGAAGACAAAGGTGTGTTCCCTTCTTTTACTAGTCTCTTCTTTACTGTCAAACATTAAACGAATAATTTCCTTTTTGTTTTCTGTTCCTCTTTGATCATTCTTGGGTGTTGAAATCTTTTCCTCTATTTTCTAGAAGACACAAAGATGTCTTCCCTTCTTTCTTCTTTTTTCTCCCGCAAGGGGTAACGTGCAGCAAGCAGCCGTTACTTGGGGAGTAACGCCCCCACGGGTGACCACAGTTCAGTACACAGCTGCCACACACACCACAACATTAAACTAAACACATATTCTTAACACAAGGACATTTACAGTACACACCCTCGGGCAACCTTCGCTAGGAGTTGCCTCCTAACAGGTGGGAGGGAGGTATGTTCAGTCACCCTTTGTGTAGGCCCCCTATGACTGATCTAGGGCGGGATAGGCCGTGTCCATCAGAATCTCGAAAAATCAAAAGTAGCGGAAAATATACTGGAACACCTAAAGTTTATTCATCTTATTGAACATTTCTTTAACAGCTGTACTACAAGTTTTGTTTCTCATCGGTGGAGAATAAATATATTTAATTTATAGGTAGACAAGAGGTTGATTTATTTAATAGAAAACATCTTTGACAGCTGTAAAAATGTGTGGTTCTCATCGGTGTAGAACTTTTAATTTATTGATAGGTACACAAAAAATTTATTTATTTTATTGAACGCTTCTTCCACAGCTGGAAAAAAGTTGGGTTCTCATGGGTGTTGAACTATCATTTTTTAAATTTTCTTATGGCTACACAAAAAAGGTATTTATTATATGGAATACATCTTCGACAGTCGTACTACAATCTTTGTTTCTCATCGGTGGAGAACTTTTACCGAACTTACGTATTACCGTAGGCTGGACTATTTTATATAAGGATTTCATATAATACATGTTTGATTGCTGCACAAAAAAGTTGGGTTCTCATCTGTGGAGAAGTATTGTTTTTTATGTCTACAAAAAAAAGTTATTTATTATATGGAATGCATCTTTGGCAGTCGGACTGCAATCTTTGATTCTCATCGGTGGAGAACTTTTATTTTAATGATAGTACCAGCGAAAAGATTACTTATTTTATAGAACGCTTGTTCAACAGGAGCAAAAAATTTGGATTCTCGTGGGTGGACAAAAAAATGATTTATTGTATAAAATACATCTTCGACAGCTGTAGCTACGATCATTGATCCTCTTCGTTGGAGATCTTTTATATTATTTACGGATATAGGAAAAGTATATTTATTTTAACAGTTGTAAAAATGTTGTGTTTTCATAGTTGTGGAACTTTTATTATATTTATAAGAAAACAAAAAGTTTATTTATCATTGACAGCTGCAAAAAATTAGGTTTCTCATCGGCAGAGAAGTTTTATTTTATAGATAGGTAGACGAAAAGTTTATTTGATTTATAAAACACTCTTAGAAAGCTGTTCTCTACGGTATGCGATTCACATCGGGAGAGAACACTTACTTAAATTTTAACAACAGAGGAAGTTATTCTATTTCATAAAACACGTCTACGACTGGTGTACTCCAAGTGATTATCGACTTTTCTTTTCTTATTATGAAGACAAAGGTGTGTTCCCTTCTTTTACTAGTCTCTTCTTTACTGTCAAACATTAAACGAATAATTTCCTTTTTGTTTTCTGTTCCTCTTTGATCATTCTTGGGTGTTGAAATCTTTTCCTCTATTTTCTAGAAGACACAAAGATGTCTTCCCTTCTTTCTTCTTTTTTCTCCCGCAAGGGGTAACGTGCAGCAAGCAGCCGTTACTTGGGGAGTAACGCCCCCACGGGTGACCACAGTTCAGTACACAGCTGCCACACACACCACAACATTAAACTAAACACATATTCTTAACACAAGGACATTTACAGTACACACCCTCGGGCAACCTTCGCTAGGAGTTGCCTCCTAACAGGTGGGAGGGAGGTATGTTCAGTCACCCTTTGTGTAGGCCCCCTATGACTGATCTAGGGCGGGATAGGCCGTGTCCATCAGAATCTCGAAAAATCAAAAGTAGCGGAAAATATACTGGAACACATAAAGTTTATTCATCTTATTGAACATTTCTTTATCAGCTGTACTACAAGTTTTGTTTCTCATCGGTGGAGAATAAATATATTTAATTTATAGGTAGACAAGTGGTTGATTTATTTAATAGAAAACATCTTTGACAGCTGTAAAAATGTGTGGTTCTCATCGGTGTAGAACTTTTAATTTATTGATAGGTACACAAAAAATTTATTTATTTTATTGAACGCTTCTTCCACAGCTGGAAAAAAGTTGGGTTCTCATGGGTGTTGAACTATCATTTTTTAAATTTTCTTATGGCTACACAAAAAAATTATTTATTATATGGAATACATCTTCGACAGTCGTACTACAATCTTTGTTTCTCATCGGTGGAGAACTTTTACCGAACTTACGTATTACCGTAGGCTGGAATATTTTATATAAGGATTTCATATAATACATGTTTGATTGCTGCACAAAAAAGTTGGGTTCTCATCTGTGGAGAAGTATTGTTTTTTATGTCTACAAAAAAAAGTTATTTATTATATGGAATGCATCTTTGGCAGTCGGACTGCAATCTTTGATTCTCATCGGTGGAGAACTTTTATTTTAATGATAGTACCAGCGAAAAGATTACTTATTTTATAGAACGCTTGTTCAACAGGAGCAAAAAATTTGGATTCTCGTGGGTGGACAAAAAAATGATTTATTGTATAAAATACATCTTCGACAGCTGTAGCTACGATCATTGTTCCTCTTCGTTGGAGATCTTTTATTTTATTTACGGATATAGGAAAAGTATATTTATTTTAACAGTTGTAAAAATGTTGTGTTTTCATAGTTGTGGAACTTTTATTATATTTATAAGAAAACAAAAAGTTTATTTATCATTGACAGCTGCAAAAAATTAGGTTTCTCATCGGCAGAGAAGTTTTATTTTATAGATAGGTAGACGAAAAGTTTATTTGATTTATAAAACACTCTTAGAAAGCTGTTCTCTACGGTATGCGATTCACATCGGGAGAGAACACTTACTTAAATTTTAACAACAGAGGAAGTTATTCTATTTCATAAAACACGTCTACGACTGGTGTACTCCAAGTGATTATCGACTTTTCCTTTCTTATTATCAAGACAAAGGTGTGTTCCCTTCTTTTACTAGTCTCTTCTTTACTGGCAAACATTAAACGAATAATTTCCTTTTTGTTTTCTGTTCCTCTTTGATCATTCTTGGGTGTTGAAATCTTTTCCTCTATTTTCTAGAAGACACAAAGATGTCTTCCCTTCTTTCTTCTTTTTTCTCCCGCAAGGGGTAACGTGCAGCAAGCAGCCGTTACTTGGGGAGTAACGCCCCCACGGGTGACCACAGTTCAGTACACAGCTGCCACACACACCACAACATTAAACTAAACACATATTCTTAACACAAGGACATTTACAGTACACACCCTCGGGCAACCTTCGCTAGGAGTTGCCTCCTAACAGGTGGGAGGGAGGTATGTTCAGTCACCCTTTGTGTAGGCCCCCTATGACTGATCTAGGGCGGGATAGGCCGTGTCCATCAAAATCTCGAAAAATCAAAAGTAGCGGAAAATATACTGGAACACCTAAAGTTTATTCATCTTATTGAACATTTCTTTAACAGCTGTACTACAAGTTTTGTTTCTCATCGGTGGAGAATAAATATATTTAATTTATAGGTAGAAAGAGGTTGATTTATTTAATAGAAAACATCTTTGACAGCTGTAAAAATGTGTGGTTCTCATCGGTGTAGAACTTTTAATTTATTGATAGGTACACAAAAAATTTATTTATTTTATTGAACGCTTCTTCCACAGCTGGAAAAAAGTTGGGTTCTCATGGGTGTTGAACTATCATTTTTTAAATTTTCTTATGGCTACACAAAAAAATTATTTATTATATGGAATACATCTTCGACAGTCGTACTACAATCTTTGTTTCTCATCGGTGGAGAACTTTTACCGAACTTACGTATTACCGTAGGCTGGAATATTTTATATAAGGATTTCATATAATACATGTTTGATTGCTGCACAAAAAAGTATTGTTTTTTATGTCTACAAAAAAAAGTTATTTATTATATGGAATGCATCTTTGGCAGTCGGACTGCAATCTTTGATTCTCATCGGTGGAGAACTTTTATTTTAATGATAGTACCAGCGAAAAGATTACTTATTTTATAGAACGCTTGTTCAACAGGAGCAAAAAATTTGGATTCTCGTGGGTGGACAAAAAAATGATTTATTGTATAAAATACATCTTCGACAGCTGTAGCTACGATCATTGATCCTCTTCGTTGGAGATCTTTTATTTTATTTACGGATATAGGAAAAGTATATTTATTTTAACAGTTGTAAAAATGTTGTGTTTTCATAGTTGTGGAACTTTTATTATATTTATAAGAAAACAAAAAGTTTATTTATCATTGACAGCTGCAAAAAATTAGGTTTCTCATCGGCAGAGAAGTTTTATTTTATAGATAGGTAGACGAAAAGTTTATTTGATTTATAAAACACTCTTAGAAAGCTGTACTCTACGGTATGCGATTCACATCGGGAGAGAACACTTACTTAAATTTTAACAACAGAGGAAGTTATTCTATTTCATAAAACACGTCTACGACTGGTGTACTCCAAGTGATTATCGACTTTTCTTTTCTTATTATGAAGACAAAGGTGTGTTCCCTTCTTTTACTAGTCTCTTCTTTACTGGCAAACATTAAACGAATAATTTCCTTTTTGTTTTCTGTTCCTCTTTGATCATTCTTGGGTGTTGAAATCTTTTCCTCTATTTTCTAGAAGACACAAAGATGTCTTCCCTTCTTTCTTCTTTTTTCTCCCGCAAGGGGTAACGTGCAGCAAGCAGCCGTTACTTGGGGAGTAACGCCCCCACGGGTGACCACAGTTCAGTACACAGCTGCCACACACACCACAACATTAAACTAAACACATATTCTTAACACAAGGACATTTACAGTACACACCCTCGGGCAACCTTCGCTAGGAGTTGCCTCCTAACAGGTGGGAGGGAGGTATGTTCAGTCACCCTTTGTGTAGGCCCCCTATGACTGATCTAGGGCGGGATAGGCCGTGTCCATCAGAATCTCGAAAAATCAAAAGTAGCGGAAAATATACTGGAACACCTAAAGTTTATTCATCTTATTGAACATTTCTTTAACAGCTGTACTACAAGTTTTGTTTCTCATCGGTGGAGAATAAATATATTTAATTTATAGGTAGACAAGTGGTTGATTTATTTAATAGAAAACATCTTTGACAGCTGTAAAAATGTGTGGTTCTCATCGGTGTAGAACTTTTAATTTATTGATAGGTACACAAAAAATTTATTTATTTTATTGAACGCTTCTTCCACAGCTGGAAAAAAGTTGGGTTCTCATGGGTGTTGAACTATCATTTTTTAAATTTTCTTATGGCTACACAAAAAAATTATTTATTATATGGAATACATCTTCGACAGTCGTACTACAATCTTTGTTTCTCATCGGTGGAGAACTTTTACCGAACTTACGTATTACCGTAGGCTGGAATATTTTATATAAGGATTTCATATAATACATGTTTGATTGCTGCACAAAAAAGTTGGGTTCTCATCTGTGGAGAAGTATTGTTTTTTATGTCTACAAAAAAAAGTTATTTATTATATGGAATGCATCTTTGGCAGTCGGACTGCAATCTTTGATTCTCATCGGTGGAGAACTTTTATTTTAATGATAGTACCAGCGAAAAGATTACTTATTTTATAGAACGCTTGTTCAACAGGAGCAAAAAATTTGGATTCTCGTGGGTGGACAAAAAAATGATTTATTGTATAAAATACATCTTCGACAGCTGTAGCTACGATCATTGATCCTCTTCGTTGGAGATCTTTTATTTTATTTACGGATATAGGAAAAGTATATTTATTTTAACAGTTGTAAAAATGTTGTGTTTTCATAGTTGTGGAACTTTTATTATATTTATAAGAAAACAAAAAGTTTATTTATCATTGACAGCTGCAAAAAATTAGGTTTCTCATCGGCAGAGAAGTTTTATTTTATAGATAGGTAGACGAAAAGTTTATTTGATTTATAAAACACTCTTAGAAAGCTGTTCTCTACGGTATGCGATTCACATCGGGAGAGAACACTTACTTAAATTTTAACAACAGAGGAAGTTATTCTATTTCATAAAACACGTCTACGACTGGTGTACTCCAAGTGATTATCGACTTTTCTTTTCTTATTATGAAGACAAAGGTGTGTTCCCTTCTTTTACTAGTCTCTTCTTTACTGGCAAACATTAAACGAATAATTTCCTTTTTGTTTTCTGTTCCTCTTTGATCATTCTTGGGTGTTGAAATCTTTTCCTCTATTTTCTAGAAGACAAAAAGACGTCTTCCCTTCTTTCTTCTTTTTTCTCCCGCAAGGGGTAATGTGCAGCAAGCAGCCGTTACTTGGGGAGTAACGCCCCCACGGGTGACCACAGTTCAGTACACAGCTGCCACACACACCACAACATTAAACTAAACACATATTCTTAACACAAGGACATTTACAGTACACACCCTCGGGCAACCTTCGCTTGGAGTTGCCTCCTAACAGGTGGGAGGGAGGTATGTTCAGTCACCCTTTGTGTAGGCCCCCTATGACTGATCTAGGGCGGGATAGGCCGTGTCCATCAGAATCTCGAAAAATCAAAAGTAGCGGAAAATATACTGGAACACCTAAAGTTTATTCATCTTATTGAACATTTCTTTAACAGCTGTACTACAAGTTTTGTTTCTCATCGGTGGAGAATAAATATATTTAATTTATAGGTAGACAAGAGGTTGTTTTTTTTAATAGAAAACATCTTTGACAGCTGTAAAAATGTGTGGTTCTCATCGGTGTAGAACTTTTAATTTATTGATAGGTACACAAAAAATTTATTTATTTTATTGAACGCTTCTTCCACAGCTGGAAAAAAGTTGGGTTCTCATAGGTGTTGAACTATCATTTTTTAAATTTTCTTATGGCTACACAAAAAAGTTATTTATTATATGGAATACATCTTCGACAGTCGTACTACAATCTTTGTTTCTCATCGGTGGAGAACTTTTACCGAACTTACGTATTACCGTAGGCTGGAATATTTTATATAAGGATTTCATATAATACATGTTTGATTGCTGCACAAAAAAGTTGGGTTCTCATCTGTGGAGAAGTATTGTTTTTTATGTCTACAAAAAAAAGTTATTTATTATATGGAATGCATCTTTGGCAGTCGGACTGCAATCTTTGATTCTCATCGGTGGAGAACTTTTATTTTAATGATAGTACCAGCGAAAAGATTACTTATTTTATAGAACGCTTGTTCAACAGGAGCAAAAAATTTGGATTCTCGTGGGTGGACAAAAAAATGATTTATTGTATAAAATACATCTTCGACCGCTGTAGCTACGATCATTGTTCCTCTTCGTTGGAGATCTTTTATTTTATTTACGGATATAGGAAAAGTATATTTATTTTAACAGTTGTAAAAATGTTGTGTTTTCATAGTTGTGGAACTTTTATTATATTTATAAGAAAACAAAAAGTTTATTTATCATTGACAGCTGCAAAAAATTAGGTTTCTCATCGGCAGAGAAGTTTTATTTTATAGATAGGTAGACGAAAAGTTTATTTGATTTATAAAACACTCTTAGAAAGCTGTTCTCTACGGTATGCGATTCACATCGGGAGAGAACACTTACTTAAATTTTAACAACAGAGGAAGTTATTCTATTTCATAAAACACGTCTACGACTGGTGTACTCCAAGTGATTATCGACTTTTCCTTTCTTATTATCAAGACAAAGGTGTGTTCCCTTCTTTTACTAGTCTCTTCTTTACTGGCAAACATTAAACGAATAATTTCCTTTTTGTTTTCTGTTCCTCTTTGATCATTCTTGGGTGTTGAAATCTTTTCCTCTATTTTCTAGAAGACACAAAGATGTCTTCCCTTCTTTCTTCTTTTTTCTCCCGCAAGGGGTAACGTGCAGCAAGCAGCCGTTACTTGGGGAGTAACGCCCCCACGGGTGACCACAGTTCAGTACACAGCTGCCACACACACCACAACATTAAACTAAACACATATTCTTAACACAAGGACATTTACAGTACACACCCTCGGGCAACCTTCGCTAGGAGTTGCCTCCTAACAGGTGGGAGGGAGGTATGTTCAGTCACCCTTTGTGTAGGCCCCCTATGACTGATCTAGGGCGGGATAGGCCGTGTCCATCAAAATCTCGAAAAATCAAAAGTAGCGGAAAATATACTGGAACACCTAAAGTTTATTCATCTTATTGAACATTTCTTTAACAGCTGTACTACAAGTTTTGTTTCTCATCGGTGGAGAATAAATATATTTAATTTATAGGTGGAAAGAGGTTGATTTATTTAATAGAAAACATCTTTGACAGCTGTAAAAATGTGTGGTTCTCATCGGTGTAGAACTTTTAATTTATTGATAGGTACACAAAAAATTTATTTATTTTATTGAACGCTTCTTCCACAGCTGGAAAAAAGTTGGGTTCTCATGGGTGTTGAACTATCATTTTTTAAATTTTCTTATGGCTACACAAAAAAATTATTTATTATATGGAATACATCTTCGACAGTCGTACAACAATCTTTGTTTCTCATCGGTGGAGAACTTTTACCGAACTTACGTATTACCGTAGGCTGGACTATTTTATATAAGGATTTCATATAATACATGTTTGATTGCTGCACAAAAAAGTTGGGTTCTCATCTGTGGAGAAGTATTGTTTTTTATGTCTACAAAAAAAAGTTATTTATTATATGGAATGCATCTTTGGCAGTTGGACTGCAATCTTTGATTCTCATCGGTGGAGAAATTTTATTTTAATGATAGTACCAGCGAAAAGATTACTTATTTTATAGAACGCTTGTTCAACAGGAGCAAAAAATTTGGATTCTCGTGGGTGGACAAAAAAATGATTTATTGTATAAAATACATCTTCGACAGCTGTAGCTACGATCATTGATCCTCTTCGTTGGAGATCTTTTATTTTATTTACGGATATAGGAAAAGTATATTTATTTTAACAGTTGTAAAAATGTTGTGTTTTCATAGTTGTGGAACTTTTATTATATTTATAAGAAAACAAAAAGTTTATTTATCATTGACAGCTGCAAAAAATTAGGTTTCTCATCGGCAGAGAAGTTTTATTTTATAGATAGGTAGACGAAAAGTTTATTTGATTTATAAAACACTCTTAGAAAGCTGTACTCTACGGTATGCGATTCACATCGGGAGAGAACACTTACTTAAATTTTAACAACAGAGGAAGTTATTCTATTTCATAAAACACGTCTACGACTGGTGTACTCCAAGTGATTATCGACTTTTCTTTTCTTATTATGAAGACAAAGGTGTGTTCCCTTCTTTTACTAGTCTCTTCTTTACTGGCAAACATTAAACGAATAATTTCCTTTTTGTTTTCTGTTCCTCTTTGATCATTCTTGGGTGTTGAAATCTTTTCCTCTATTTTCTAGAAGACACAAAGATGTCTTCCCTTCTTTCTTCTTTTTTCTCCCGCAAGGGGTAACGTGCAGCAAGCAGCCGTTACTTGGGGAGTAACGCCCCCACGGGTGACCACAGTTCAGTACACAGCTGCCACACACACCACAACATTAAACTAAACACATATTCTTAACACAAGGACATTTACAGTACACACCCTCGGGCAACCTTCGCTAGGAGTTGCCTCCTAACAGGTGGGAGGGAGGTATGTTCAGTCACCCTTTGTGTAGGCCCCCTATGACTGATCTAGGGCGGGATAGGCCGTGTCCATCAGAATCTCGAAAAATCAAAAGTAGCGGAAAATATACTGGAACACCTAAAGTTTATTCATCTTATTGAACATTTCTTTAACAGCTGTACTACAAGTTTTGTTTCTCATCGGTGGAGAATAAATATATTTAATTTATAGGTAGACAAGAGGTTGATTTATTTAATAGAAAACATCTTTGACAGCTGTAAAAATGTGTGGTTCTCATCGGTGTAGAACTTTTAATTTATTGATAGGTACACAAAAAATTTATTTATTTTATTGAACGCTTCTTCCACAGCTGGAAAAAAGTTGGGTTCTCATGGGTGTTGAACTATCATTTTTTAAATTTTCTTATGGCTACACAAAAAAGGTATTTATTATATGGAATACATCTTCGACAGTCGTACTACAATCTTTGTTTCTCATCGGTGGAGAACTTTTACCGAACTTACGTATTACCGTAGGCTGGAATATTTTATATAAGGATTTCATATAATACATGTTTGATTGCTGCACAAAAAAGTTGGGTTCTCATCTGTGGAGAAGTATTGTTTTTTATGTCTACAAAAAAAAGTTATTTATTATATGGAATGCATCTTTGGCAGTCGGACTGCAATCTTTGATTCTCATCGGTGGAGAAATTTTATTTTAATGATAGTACCAGCGAAAAGATTACTTATTTTATAGAACGCTTGTTCAACAGGAGCAAAAAATTTGGATTCTCGTGGGTGGACAAAAAAATGATTTATTGTATAAAATACATCTTCGACAGCTGTAGCTACGATCATTGATCCTCTTCGTTGGAGATCTTTTATTTTATTTACGGATATAGGAAAAGTATATTTATTTTAACAGTTGTAAAAATGTTGTGTTTTCATAGTTGTGGAACTTTTATTATATTTATAAGAAAACAAAAAGTTGATTTATCATTGACAGCTGCAAAAAATTAGGTTTCTCATCGGCAGAGAAGTTTTATTTTATAGATAGGTAGACGAAAAGTTTATTTGATTTATAAAACACTCTTAGAAAGCTGTACTCTACGGTATGCGATTCACATCGGGAGAGAACACTTACTTAAATTTTAACAACAGAGGAAGTTATTCTATTTCATAAAACACGTCTACGACTGGTGTACTCCAAGTGATTATCGACTTTTCTTTTCTTATTATGAAGACAAAGGTGTGTTCCCTTCTTTTACTAGTCTCTTCTTTACTGGCAAACATTAAACGAATAATTTCCTTTTTGTTTTCTGTTCCTCTTTGATCATTCTTGGGTGTTGAAATCTTTTCCTCTATTTTCTAGAAGACAAAAAGACGTCTTCCCTTCTTTCTTCTTTTTTCTCCCGCAAGGGGTAACGTGCAGCAAGCAGCCGTTACTTGGGGAGTAACGCCCCCACGGGTGACCACAGTTCAGTACACAGCTGCCACACACACCACAACATTAAACTAAACACATATTCTTAACACAAGGACATTTACAGTACACACCCTCGGGCAACCTTCGCTTGGAGTTGCCTCCTAACAGGTGGGAGGGAGGTATGTTCAGTCACCCTTTGTGTAGGCTCCCTATGACTGATCTAGGGCGGGATAGGCCGTGTCCATCAGAATCTCGAAAAATCAAAAGTAGCGGAAAATATACTGGAACACCTAAAGTTTATTCATCTTATTGAACATTTCTTTAACAGCTGTACTACAAGTTTTGTTTCTCATCGGTGGAGAATAAATATATTTAATTTATAGGTAGACAAGAGGTTGTTTTTTTTAATAGAAAACATCTTTGACAGCTGTAAAAATGTGTGGTTCTCATCGGTGTAGAACTTTTAATTTATTGATAGGTACACAAAAAATTTATTTATTTTATTGAACGCTTCTTCCACAGCTGGAAAAAAGTTGGGTTCTCATGGGTGTTGAACTATTATTTTTTAAATTTTCTTATGGCTACACAAAAAAGTTATTTATTATATGGAATACATCTTCGACAGTCGTACTACAATCTTTGTTTCTCATCGGTGGATAACTTTTACCGAACTTACGTATTACCGTAGGCTGGACTATTTTATATAAGGATTTCATATAATACATGTTTGCTTGCTGCACAAAAAAGTTGGGTTCTCATCTGTGGAGAAGTATTGTTTTTTATGTCTACAAAAAAGTTATTTATTATATGGAATGCATCTTTGGCAGTCGGACTGCAATCTTTGATTCTCATCGGTGGAGAACTTTTATTTTAATGATAGTACCAGCGAAAAGATTACTTATTTTATAGAACGCTTGTTCAACAGGAGCAAAAAATTTGGATTCTCGTGGGTGGACAAAAAAATGATTTATTGTATAAAATACATCTTCGACAGCTGTAGCTACGATCATTGATCCTCTTCGTTGGAGATCTTTTATTTTATTTACGGATATAGGAAAAGTATATTTATTTTAACAGTTGTAAAAATGTTGTGTTTTCATAGTTGTGGAACTTTTATTATATTTATAAGAAAACAAAAAGTTTATTTATCATTGATAGCTGCAAAAAATTAGGTTTCTCATCGGCAGAGAAGTTTTATTTTATAGATAGGTAGACGAAAAGTTTATTTGATTTATAAAACACTCTTAGAAAGCTGTTCTCTACGGTATGCGATTCACATCGGGAGAGAACACTTACTTAAATTTTAACAACAGAGGAAGTTATTCTATTTCATAAAACACGTCTACGACTGGTGTACTCCAAGTGATTATCGACTTTTCTTTTCTTATTATGAAGACAAAGGTGTGTTCCCTTCTTTTACTAGTCTCTTCTTTACTGGCAAACATTAAACGAATAATTTCCTTTTTGTTTTCTGTTCCTCTTTGATCATTCTTGGGTGTTGAAATCTTTTCCTCTATTTTCTAGAAGACACAAAGATGTCTTCCCTTCTTTCTTCTTTTTTCTCCCGCAAGGGGTAACGTGCAGCAAGCAGCCGTTA
The DNA here is from genome assembly GCA_037127475.1 of Arma custos. NCBI lineage: Eukaryota > Metazoa > Arthropoda > Insecta > Hemiptera > Pentatomidae > Arma > Arma custos. Next base: position 76,118,117 of record CM073765.1, on the reverse strand, counting down.
CTTGGGGAGTAACGCCCCCACGGGTGACCACAGTTCAGTACACAGCTGCCACACACACCACAACATTAAACTAAACACATATTCTTAACACCAGGACATTTACAGTACACACCCTCGGGCAACATTCGCTAGGAGTTGCCTCCTAACAGGTGGGAGGGAGGTATGTTCAGTCACCCTTTGTGTAGGCCCCCTATGACTGATCTAGGGCAGGATAAGCCGTGTCCATCAGAATCTCGAAAAATCAAAAGTAGCGGAAAATATACTGGAACACCTAAAGTTTATTCATCTTATTGAACATTTCTTTAACAGCTGTACTACAAGTTTTGTTTCTCATCGGTGGAGAATAAATATATTTAATTTATAGGTAGACAAGAGGTTGTTTTTTTTAATAGAAAACATCTTTGACAGCTGTAAAAATGTGTGGTTCTCATCGGTGTAGAACTTTTAATTTATTGATAGGTACACAAAAAATTTATTTATTTTATTGAACGCTTCTTCCACAGCTGGAAAAAAGTTGGGTTCTCATGGGTGTTGAACTATCATTTTTTAAATTTTCTTATGGCTACACAAAAAAATTATTTATTATATGGAATACATCTTCGACAGTCGTACTACAATCTTTGTTTCTCATCGGTGGAGAACTTTTACCGAACTTACGTATTACCGTAGGCTGGAATATTTTATATAAGGATTTCATATAATATATGTTTGATTGCTGCACAAAAAAGTATTGTTTTTTATGTCTACAAAAAAAAGTTATTTATTATATGGAATGCATCTTTGGCAGTCGGACTGCAATCTTTGATTCTCATCGGTGGAGAACTTTTATTTTAATGATAGTACCAGCGAAAAGATTACTTATTTTATAGAACGCTTGTTCAACAGGAGCAAAAAATTTGGATTCTCGTGGGTGGACAAAAAAATGATTTATTGTATAAAATACATCTTCGACAGCTGTAGCTACGATCATTGATCCTCTTCGTTGGAGATCTTTTATTTTATTTACGGATATAGGAAAAGTATATTTATTTTAACAGTTGTAAAAATGTTGTGTTTTCATAGTTGTGGAACTTTTATTATATTTATAAGAAAACAAAAAGTTTATTTATCATTGACAGCGGCAAAAAATTAGGTTTCTCATCGGCAGAGAAGTTTTATTTTATAGATAGGTAGACGAAAAGTTTATTTGATTTATAAAACACTCTTAGAAAGCTGTACTCTACGGTATGCGATTCACATCGGGAGAGAACACTTACTTAAATTTTAACAACAGAGGAAGTTATTCTATTTCATAAAACACGTCTACGACTGGTGTACTCCAAGTGATTATCGACTTTTCTTTTCTTATTATGAAGACAAAGGTGTGTTCCCTTCTTTTACTAGTCTCTTCTTTACTGGCAAACATTAAACGAATAATTTCCTTTTTGTTTTCTGTTCCTCTTTGATCATTCTTGGGTGTTGAAATCTTTTCCTCTATTTTCTAGAAGACACAAAGATGTCTTCCCTTCTTTCTTCTTTTTTCTCCCGCAAGGGGTAACGTGCAGCAAGCAGCCGTTACTTGGGGAGTAACGCCCCCACGGGTGACCACAGTTCAGTACACAGCTGCCACACACACCACAACATTAAACTAAACACATATTCTTAACACAAGGACATTTACAGTACACACCCTCGGGCAACCTTCGCTAGGAGTTGCCTCCTAACAGGTGGGAGGGAGGTATGTTCAGTCACCCTTTGTGTAGGCCCTCTATGACTGATCTAGGGCGGGATAGGCCGTGTCCATCAGAATCTCGAAAAATCAAAAGTAGCGGAAAATATACTGGAACACCTAAAGTTTATTCATCTTATTGAACATTTCTTTAACAGCTCTCCTACAAGTTTTGTTTCTCATCGGTGGAGAATAAATATATTTAATTTATAGGTAGACAAGATGTTGATTTATTTAATAGAAAACATCTTTGACAGCTGTAAAAATGTGTGGTTCTCATCGGTGTAGAACTTTTAATTTATTGATAGGTACACAAAAAATTTATTTATTTTATTGAACGCTTCTTCCACAGCTGGAAAAAAGTTGGGTTCTCATGGGTGTTGAACTATCATTTTTTAAATTTTCTTATGGCTACACAAAAAAGGTATTTATTATATGGAATACATCTTCGACAGTCGTACTACAATCTTTGTTTCTCATCGGTAAAGAACTTTTACCGAACTTACGTATTACCGTAGGCTGGAATATTTTATATAAGGATTTCATATAATACATGTTTGATTGCTGCACAAAAAAGTTGGGTTCTCGTCTGTGGAGAAGTATTGTTTTTTATGTCTACAAAAAAAAGTTATTTATTATATGGAATGCATCTTTGGCAGTCGGACTGCAATCTTTGATTCTCATCGGTGGAGAACTTTTATTTTAATGATAGTACCAGCGAAAAGATTACTTATTTTATAGAACGCTTGTTCAACAGGAGCAAAAAATTTGGATTCTCGTGGGTGGACAAAAAAATGATTTATTGTATAAAATACATCTTCGACAGCTGTAGCTACGATCATTGATCCTCTTCGTTGGAGATCTTTTATTTTATTTACGGATATAGGAAAAGTATATTTATTTTAACAGTTGTAAAAATGTTGTGTTTTCATAGTTGTGGAACTTTTATTATATTTATAAGAAAACAAAAAGTTTATTTATCATTGACAGCTGCAAAAAATTAGGTTTCTCATCGGCAGAGAAGTTTTATTTTATAGATAGGTAGACGAAAAGTTTATTTGATTTATAAAACACTCTTAGAAAGCTGTACTGTACGGTATGCGATTCACATCGGGAGAGAACACTTACTTAAATTTTAACAACAGAGGAAGTTATTCTATTTCATAAAACACGTCTACGACTGGTGTACTCCAAGTGATTATCGACTTTTCTTTTCTTATTATGAAGACAAAGGTGTGTTCCCTTCTTTTACTAGTCTCTTCTTTACTGGCAAACATTAAACGAATAATTTCCTTTTTGTTTTCTGTTCCTCTTTGATCATTCTTGGGTGTTGAAATCTTTTCCTCTATTTTCTAGAAGACACAAAGATGTCTTCCCTTCTTTCTTCTTTTTTCTCCCGCAAGGGGTAACGTGCAGCAAGCAGCCGTTACTTGGGGAGTAACGCCCCCACGGGTGACCACAGTTCAGTACACAGCTGCCACACACACCACAACATTAAACTAAACACATATTCTTAACACAAGGACATTTACAGTACACACCCTCGGGCAACCTTCGCTAGGAGTTGCCTCCTAACAGGTGGGAGGGAGGTATGTTCAGTCACCCTTTGTGTAGGCCCCCTATGACTGATCTAGGGCGGGATAGGCCGTGTCCATCAGAATCTCAAAAAATCAAAAGTAGCGGAAAATATACTGGAACACCTAAAGTTTATTCATCTTATTGAACATTTCTTTAACAGCTGTACTACAAGTTTTGTTTCTCATCGGTGGAGAATAAATAAATTTATAGGAGAATAAATAAATTTAATTTATAGGTAGACAAGAGGTTGATTTATTTAATAGAAAACATCTTTGACAGCTGTAAAAATGTTTGGTTCTCATCGGTGTAGAACTTTTAATTTATTGATAGGTACACAAAAAATTTATTTATTTTATTGAACGCTTCTTCCACAGCTGGAAAAAAGTTGGGTTCTCATGGGTGTTGAACTATCATTTTTTAAATTTTCTTATGGCTACACAAAAAAATTATTTATTATATGGAATACATCTTCGACAGTCGTACAACAATCTTTGTTTCTCATCGGTGGAGAACTTTTACCGAACTTACGTATTACCGTAGGCTGGACTATTTTATATAAGGATTTCATATAATACATGTTTGATTGCTGCACAAAAAAGTTGGGTTCTCATCTGTGGAGAAGTATTGTTTTTTATGTCTACAAAAAAAAGTTATTTATTATATGGAATGCATCTTTGGCAGTCGGACTGCAATCTTTGATTCTCATCGGTGGAGAAATTTTATTTTAATGATAGTACCAGCGAAAAGATTACTTATTTTATAGAACGCTTGTTCAACAGGAGCAAAAAATTTGGATTCTCGTGGGTGGACAAAAAAATGATTTATTGTATAAAATACATCTTCGACAGCTGTAGCTACGATCATTGATCCTCTTCGTTGGAGATCTTTTATTTTATTTACGGATATAGGAAAAGTATATTTATTTTAACAGTTGTAAAAATGTTGTGTTTTCATAGTTGTGGAACTTTTATTATATTTATAAGAAAACAAAAAGTTTATTTATCATTGACAGCTGCAAAAAATTAGGTTTCTCATCGGCAGAGAAGTTTTATTTTATAGATAGGTAGACGAAAAGTTTATTTGATTTATAAAACACTCTTAGAAAGCTGTACTCTACGGTATGCGATTCACATCGGGAGAGAACACTTACTTAAATTTTAACAACAGAGGAAGTTATTCTATTTCATAAAACACGTCTACGACTGGTGTACTCCAAGTGATTATCGACTTTTCTTTTCTTATTATGAAGACAAAGGTGTGTTCCCTTCTTTTACTAGTCTCTTCTTTACTGGCAAACATTAAACGAATAATTTCCTTTTTGTTTTCTGTTCCTCTTTGATCATTCTTGGGTGTTGAAATCTTTTCCTCTATTTTCTAGAAGACAAAAAGACGTCTTCCCTTCTTTCTTCTTTTTTCTCCCGCAAGGGGTAACGTGCAGCAAGCAGCCGTTACTTGGGGAGTAACGCCCCCACGGGTGACCACAGTTCAGTACACAGCTGCCACACACACCACAACATTAAACTAAACACATATTCTTAACACAAGGACATTTACAGTACACACCCTCGGGCAACCTTCGCTTGGAGTTGCCTCCTAACAGGTGGGAGGGAGGTATGTTCAGTCACCCTTTGTGTAGGCCCCCTATGACTGATCTAGGGCGGGATAGGCCGTGTCCATCAGAATCTCGAAAAATCAAAAGTAGCGGAAAATATACTGGAACACCTAAAGTTTATTCATCTTATTGAACATTTCTTTAACAGCTGTACTACAAGTTTTGTTTCTCATCGGTGGAGAATAAATATATTTAATTTATAGGTAGACAAGAGGTTGTTTTTTTTAATAGAAAACATCTTTGACAGCTGTAAAAATGTGTGGTTCTCATCGGTGTAGAACTTTTAATTTATTGATAGGTACACAAAAAATTTATTTATTTTATTGAACGCTTCTTCCACAGCTGGAAAAAAGTTGGGTTCTCATGGGTGTTGAACTATTATTTTTTAAATTTTCTTATGGCTACACAAAAAAGTTATTTATTATATGGAATACATCTTCGACAGTCGTACTACAATCTTTGTTTCTCATCGGTGGATAACTTTTACCGAACTTACGTATTACCGTAGGCTGGACTATTTTATATAAGGATTTCATATAATACATGTTTGATTGCTGCACAAAAAAGTTGGGTTCTCATCTGTGGAGAAGTATTGTTTTTTATGTCTACAAAAAAGTTATTTATTATATGGAATGCATCTTTGGCAGTCGGACTGCAATCTTTGATTCTCATCGGTGGAGAACTTTTATTTTAATGATAGTACCAGCGAAAAGATTACTTATTTTATAGAACGCTTGTTCAACAGGAGCAAAAAATTTGGATTCTCGTGGGTGGACAAAAAAATGATTTATTGTATAAAATACATCTTCGACAGCTGTAGCTACGATCATTGATCCTCTTCGTTGGAGATCTTTTATTTTATTTACGGATATAGGAAAAGTATATTTATTTTAACAGTTGTAAAAATGTTGTGTTTTCATAGTTGTGGAACTTTTATTATATTTATAAGAAAACAAAAAGTTTATTTATCATTGACAGCTGCAAAAAATTAGGTTTCTCATCGGCAGAGAAGTTTTATTTTATAGATAGGTAGACGAAAAGTTTATTTGATTTATAAAACACTCTTAGAAAGCTGTTCTCTACGGTATGCGATTCACATCGGGAGAGAACACTTACTTAAATTTTAACAACAGAGGAAGTTATTCTATTTCATAAAACACGTCTACGACTGGTGTACTCCAAGTGATTATCGACTTTTCTTTTCTTATTATGAAGACAAAGGTGTGTTCCCTTCTTTTACTAGTCTCTTCTTTACTGGCAAACATTAAACGAATAATTTCCTTTTTGTTTTCTGTTCCTCTTTGATCATTCTTGGGTGTTGAAATCTTTTCCTCTATTTTCTAGAAGACACAAAGATGTCTTCCCTTCTTTCTTCTTTTTTCTCCCGCAAGGGGTAACGTGCAGCAAGCAGCCGTTACTTGGGGAGTAACGCCCCCACGGGTGACCACAGTTCAGTACACAGCTGCCACACACACCACAACATTAAACTAAACACATATTCTTAACACCAGGACATTTACAGTACACACCCTCGGGCAACATTCGCTAGGAGTTGCCTCCTAACAGGTGGGAGGGAGGTATGTTCAGTCACCCTTTGTGTAGGCCCCCTATGACTGATCTAGGGCAGGATAAGCCGTGTCCATCAGAATCTCGAAAAATCAAAAGTAGCGGAAAATATACTGGAACACCTAAAGTTTATTCATCTTATTGAACATTTCTTTAACAGCTGTTCTACAAGTTTTGTTTCTCATCGGTGGAGAATAAATATATTTAATTTATAGGTAGACAAGAGGTTGTTTTTTTTAATAGAAAACATCTTTGACAGCTGTAAAAATGTGTGGTTCTCATCGGTGTAGAACTTTTAATTTATTGATAGGTACACAAAAAATTTATTTATTTTATTGAACGCTTCTTCCACAGCTGGAAAAAAGTTGGGTTCTCATGGGTGTTGAACTATCATTTTTTAAATTTTCTTATGGCTACACAAAAAAATTATTTATTATATGGAATACATCTTCGACAGTCGTACTACAATCTTTGTTTCTCATCGGTGGAGAACTTTTACCGAACTTACGTATTACCGTAGGCTGGAATATTTTATATAAGGATTTCATATAATACATGTTTGATTGCTGCACAAAAAAGTATTGTTTTTTCTGTCTACAAAAAAAAAGTTATTTATTATATGGAATGCATCTTTGGCAGTCGGACTGCAATCTTTGATTCTCATCGGTGGAGAACTTTTATTTTAATGATAGTACCAGCGAAAAGATTACTTATTTTATAGAACGCTTGTTCAACAGGAGCAAAAAATTTGGATTCTCGTGGGTGGACAAAAAAATGATTTATTGTATAAAATACATCTTCGACAGCTGTAGCTACGATCATTGATCCTCTTCGTTGGAGATCTTTTATTTTATTTACGGATATAGGAAAAGTATATTTATTTTAACAGTTGTAAAAATGTTGTGTTTTCATAGTTGTGGAACTTTTATTATATTTATAAGAAAACAAAAAGTTTATTTATCATTGACAGCGGCAAAAAATTAGGTTTCTCATCGGCAGAGAAGTTTTATTTTATAGATAGGTAGACGAAAAGTTTATTTGATTTATAAAACACTCTTAGAAAGCTGTACTCTACGGTATGCGATTCACATCGGGAGAGAACACTTACTTAAATTTTAACAACAGAGGAAGTTATTCTATTTCATAAAACACGTCTACGACTGGTGTACTCCAAGTGATTATCGACTTTTCTTTTCTTATTATGAAGACAAAGGTGTGTTCCCTTCTTTTACTAGTCGCTTCTTTACTGGCAAACATTAAACGAATAATTTCCTTTTTGTTTTCTGTTCCTCTTTGATCATTCTTGGGTGTTGAAATCTTTTCCTCTATTTTCTAGAAGACACAAAGATGTCTTCCCTTCTTTCTTCTTTTTTCTCCCGCAAGGGGTAACGTGCAGCAAGCAGCCGTTACTTGGGGAGTAACGCCCCCACGGGTGACCACAGTTCAGTACACAGCTGCCACACACACCACAACATTAAACTAAACACATATTCTTAACACAAGGACATTTACAGTACACACCCTCGGGCAACCTTCGCTAGGAGTTGCCTCCTAACAGGTGGGAGGGAGGTATGTTCAGTCACCCTTTGTGTAGGCCCTCTATGACTGATCTAGGGCGGGATAGGCCGTGTCCATCAGAATCTCGAAAAATCAAAAGTAGCGGAAAATATACTGGAACACCTAAAGTTTATTCATCTTATTGAACATTTCTTTAACAGCTCTCCTACAAGTTTTGTTTCTCATCGGTGGAGAATAAATATATTTAATTTATAGGTAGACAAGATGTTGATTTATTTAATAGAAAACATCTTTGACAGCTGTAAAAATGTGTGGTTCTCATCGGTGTAGAACTTTTAATTTATTGATAGGTACACAAAAAATTTATTTATTTTATTGAACGCTTCTTCCACAGCTGGAAAAAAGTTGGGTTCTCATGGGTGTTGAACTATCATTTTTTAAATTTTCTTATGGCTACACAAAAAAGGTATTTATTATATGGAATACATCTTCGACAGTCGTACTACAATCTTTGTTTCTCATCGGTAAAGAACTTTTACCGAACTTACGTATTACCGTAGGCTGGAATATTTTATATAAGGATTTCATATAATACATGTTTGATTGCTGCACAAAAAAGTTGGGTTCTCGTCTGTGGAGAAGTATTGTTTTTTATGTCTACAAAAAAAAGTTATTTATTATATGGAATGCATCTTTGGCAGTCGGACTGCAATCTTTGATTCTCATCGGTGGAGAACTTTTATTTTAATGATAGTACCAGCGAAAAGATTACTTATTTTATAGAACGCTTGTTCAACAGGAGCAAAAAATTTGGATTCTCGTGGGTGGACAAAAAAATGATTTATTGTATAAAATACATCTTCGACAGCTGTAGCTACGATCATTGATCCTCTTCGTTGGAGATCTTTTATTTTATTTACGGATATAGGAAAAGTATATTTATTTTAACAGTTGTAAAAATGTTGTGTTTTCATAGTTGTGGAACTTTTATTATATTTATAAGAAAACAAAAAGTTTATTTATCATTGACAGCTGCAAAAAATTAGGTTTCTCATCGGCAGAGAAGTTTTATTTTATAGATAGGTAGACGAAAAGTTTATTTGATTTATAAAACACTCTTAGAAAGCTGTACTGTACGGTATGCGATTCACATCGGGAGAGAACACTTACTTAAATTTTAACAACAGAGGAAGTTATTCTATTTCATAAAACACGTCTACGACTGGTGTACTCCAAGTGATTATCGACTTTTCTTTTCTTATTATGAAGACAAAGGTGTGTTCCCTTCTTTTACTAGTCTCTTCTTTACTGGCAAACATTAAACGAATAATTTCCTTTTTGTTTTCTGTTCCTCTTTGATCATTCTTGGGTGTTGAAATCTTTTCCTCTATTTTCTAGAAGACACAAAGATGTCTTCCCTTCTTTCTTCTTTTTTCTCCCGCAAGGGGTAACGTGCAGCAAGCAGCCGTTACTTGGGGAGTAACGCCCCCACGGGTGACCACAGTTCAGTACACAGCTGCCACACACACCACAACATTAAACTAAACACATATTCTTAACACAAGGACATTTACAGTACACACCCTCGGGCAACCTTCGCTAGGAGTTGCCTCCTAACAGGTGGGAGGGAGGTATGTTCAGTCACCCTTTGTGTAGGCCCCCTATGACTGATCTAGGGCGGGATAGGCCGTGTCCATCAGAATCTCAAAAAATCAAAAGTAGCGGAAAATATACTGGAACACCTAAAGTTTATTCATCTTATTGAACATTTCTTTAACAGCTGTACTACAAGTTTTGTTTCTCATCGGTGGAGAATAAATAAATTTATAGGAGAATAAATAAATTTAATTTATAGGTAGACAAGAGGTTGATTTATTTAATAGAAAACATCTTTGACAGCTGTAAAAATGTGTGGTTCTCATCGGTGTAGAACTTTTAATTTATTGATAGGTACACAAAAAATTTATTTATTTTATTGAACGCTTCTTCCACAGCTGGAAAAAAGTTGGGTTCTCATGGGTGTTGAACTATCATTTTTTAAATTTTGTTATGGCTACACAAAAAAATTATTTATTATATGGAATACATCTTCGACAGTCGTACTACAATCTTTGTTTCTCATCGGTGGAGAACTTTTACCGAACTTACGTATTACCGTAGGCTGGAATATTTTATATAAGGATTTCATATAATACATGTTTGATTGCTGCACAAAAAAGTTGGGTTCTCATCTGTGGAGAAGTATTGTTTTTTATGTCTACAAAAAAAAGTTATTTATTATATGGAATGCATCTTTGGCAGTCGGACTGCAATCTTTGATTCTCATCGGTGGAGAACTTTTATTTTAATGATAGTACCAGCGAAAAGATTACTTATTTTATAGAACGCTTGTTCAACAGGAGCAAAAAATTTGGATTCTCGTGGGTGGACAAAAAAATGATTTATTGTATAAAATACATCTTCGACAGCTGTAGCTACGATCATTGATCCTCTTCGTTGGAGATCTTTTATTTTATTTACGGATATAGGAAAAGTATATTTATTTTAACAGTTGTAAAAATGTTGTGTTTTCATAGTTGTGGAACTTTTATTATATTTATAAGAAAACAAAAAGTTTATTTATCATTGACAGCTGCAAAAAATTAGGTTTCTCATCGGCAGAGAAGTTTTATTTTATAGATAGGTAGACGAAAAGTTTATTTGATTTATAAAACACTCTTAGAAAGCTGTACTGTACGGTATGCGATTCACATCGGGAGAGAACACTTACTTAAATTTTAACAACAGAGGAAGTTATTCTATTTCATAAAACACGTCTACGACTGGTGTACTCCAAGTGATTATCGACTTTTCTTTTCTTATTATGAAGACAAAGGTGTGTTCCCTTCTTTTACTAGTCTCTTCTTTACTGGCAAACATTAAACGAATAATTTCCTTTTTGTTTTCTGTTCCTCTTTGATCATTCTTGGGTGTTGAAATCTTTTCCTCTATTTTCTAGAAGACACAAAGATGTCTTCCCTTCTTTCTTCTTTTTTCTCCCGCAAGGGGTAACGTGCAGCAAGCAGCCGTTACTTGGGGAGTAACGCCCCCACGGGTGACCACAGTTCAGTACACAGCTGCCACACACACCACAACATTAAACTAAACACATATTCTTAACACAAGGACATTTACAGTACACACCCTCGGGCAACCTTCGCTAGGAGTTGCCTCCTAACAGGTGGGAGGGAGGTATGTTCAGTCACCCTTTGTGTAGGCCCCCTATGACTGATCTAGGGCGGGATAGGCCGTGTCCATCAGAATCTCGAAAAATCAAAAGTAGCGGAAAATATACTGGAACACCTAAAGTTTATTCATCTTATTGAACATTTCTTTAACAGCTGTTCTACAAGTTTTGTTTCTCATCGGTGGAGAATAAATATATTTAATTTATAGGTAGACAAGAGGTTGATTTATTTAATAGAAAACATCTTTGACAGCTGTAAAAATGTGTGGTTCTCATCGGTGTAGAACTTTTAATTTATTGATAGGTACACAAAAAATTTATTTATTTTATTGAACGCTTCTTCCACAGCTGGAAAAAAGTTGGGTTCTCATGGGTGTTGAACTATCATTTTTTAAATTTTCTTATGGCTACACAAAAAAGGTATTTATTATATGGAATACATCTTCGACAGTCGTACTACAATCTTTGTTTCTCATCGGTGGAGAACTTTTACCGAACTTACGTATTACCGTAGGCTGGACTATTTTATATAAGGATTTCATATAATACATGTTTGATTGCTGCACAAAAAAGTTGGGTTCTCATCTGTGGAGAAGTATTGTTTTTTATGTCTACAAAAAAAAGTTATTTATTATATGGAATGCATCTTTGGCAGTCGGACTGCAATCTTTGATTCTCATCGGTGGAGAACTTTTATTTTAATGATAGTACCAGCGAAAAGATTACTTATTTTATAGAACGCTTGTTCAACAGGAGCAAAAAATTTGGATTCTCGTGGGTGGACAAAAAAATGATTTATTGTATAAAATACATCTTCGACAGCTGTAGCTACGATCATTGATCCTCTTCGTTGGAGATCTTTTATTTTATTTACGGATATAGGAAAAGTATATTTATTTTAACAGTTGTAAAAATGTTGTGTTTTCATAGTTGTGGAACTTTTATTATATTTATAAGAAAACAAAAAGTTTATTTATCATTGACAGCTGCAAAAAATTAGGTTTCTCATCGGCAGAGAAGTTTTATTTTATAGATAGGTAGACGAAAAGTTTATTTGATTTATAAAACACTCTTAGAAAGCTGTACTCTACGGTATGCGATTCACATCGGGAGAGAACACTTACTTAAATTTTAACAACAGAGGAAGTTATTCTATTTCATAAAACACGTCTACGACTGGTGTACTCCAAGTGATTATCGACTTTTCTTTTCTTATTATGAAGACAAAGGTGTGTTCCCTTCTTTTACTAGTCTCTTCTTTACTGGCAAACATTAAACGAATAATTTCCTTTTTGTTTTCTGTTCCTCTTTGATCATTCTTGGGTGTTGAAATCTTTTCCTCTATTTTCTAGAAGACAAAAAGACGTCTTCCCTTCTTTCTTCTTTTTTCTCCCACAAGGGGTAACGTGCAGCAAGCAGCCGTTACTTGGGGAGTAACGCCCCCACGGGTGACCACAGTTCAGTACACAGCTGCCACACACACCACAACATTAAACTAAACACATATTCTTAACACAAGGACATTTACAGTACACACCCTCGGGCAACCTTCGCTTGGAGTTGCCTCCTAACAGGTGGGAGGGAGGTATGTTCAGTCACCCTTTGTGTAGGCCCCCTATGACTGATCTAGGGCGGGATAGGCCGTGTCCATCAGAATCTCGAAAAATCAAAAGTAGCGGAAAATATACTGGAACACCTAAAGTTTATTCATCTTATTGAACATTTCTTTAACAGCTGTACTACAAGTTTTGTTTCTCATCGGTGGAGAATAAATATATTTAATTTATAGGTAGACAAGAGGTTGTTTTTTTTAATAGAAAACATCTTTGACAGCTGTAAAAATGTGTGGTTCTCATCGGTGTAGAACTTTTAATTTATTGATAGGTACACAAAAAATTTATTTATTTTATTGAACGCTTCTTCCACAGCTGGAAAAAAGTTGGGTTCTCATGGGTGTTGAACTATCATTTTTTAAATTTTCTTATGGCTACACAAAAAAGTTATTTATTATATGGAATACATCTTCGACAGTCGTACTACAATCTTTGTTTCTCATCGGTGGAGAACTTTTACCGAACTTACGTATTACCGTAGGCTGGAATATTTTATATAAGGATTTCATATAATACATGTTTGATTGCTGCACAAAAAAGTTGGGTTCTCATCTGTGGAGAAGTATTGTTTTTTATGTCTACAAAAAAAAGTTATTTATTATATGGAATGCATCTTTGGCAGTCGGACTGCAATCTTTGATTCTCATCGGTGGAGAACTTTTATTTTAATGATAGTACCAGCGAAAAGATTACTTATTTTATAGAACGCTTGTTCAACAGGAGCAAAAAATTTGGATTCTCGTGGGTGGACAAAAAAATGATTTATTGTATAAAATACATCTTCGACAGCTGTAGCTACGATCATTGATCCTCTTCGTTGGAGATCTTTTATTTTATTTACGGATATAGGAAAAGTATATTTATTTTAACAGTTGTAAAAATGTTGTGTTTTCATAGTTGTGGAACTTTTATTATATTTATAAGAAAACAAAAAGTTTATTTATCATTGACAGCTGCAAAAAATTAGGTTTCTCATCGGCAGAGAAGTTTTATTTTATAGATAGGTAGACGAAAAGTTTATTTGATTTATAAAACACTCTTAGAAAGCTGTTCTCTACGGTATGCGATTCACATCGGGAGAGAACACTTACTTAAATTTTAACAACAGAGGAAGTTATTCTATTTCATAAAACACGTCTACGACTGGTGTACTCCAAGTGATTATCGACTTTTCTTTTCTTATTATGAAGACAAAGGTGTGTTCCCTTCTTTTACTAGTCTCTTCTTTACTGGCAAACATTAAACGAATAATTTCCTTTTTGTTTTCTGTTCCTCTTTGATCATTCTTGGGTGTTGAAATCTTTTCCTCTATTTTCTAGAAGACAAAAAGACGTCTTCCCTTCTTTCTTCTTTTTTCTCCCGCAAGGGGTAACGTGCAGCAAGCAGCCGTTACTTGGGGAGTAACGCCCCCACGGGTGACCACAGTTCAGTACACAGCTGCCACACACACCACAACATTAAACTAAACACATATTCTTAACACAAGGACATTTACAGTACACACCCTCGGGCAACCTTCGCTTGGAGTTGCCTCCTAACAGGTGGGAGGGAGGTATGTTCAGTCACCCTTTGTGTAGGCCCCCTATGACTGATCTAGGGCGGGATAGGCCGTGTCCATCAGAATCTCGAAAAATCAAAAGTAGCGGAAAATATACTGGAACACCTAAAGTTTATTCATCTTATTGAACATTTCTTTAACAGCTGTACTACAAGTTTTGTTTCTCATCGGTGGAGAATAAATATATTTAATTTATAGGTAGACAAGAGGTTGTTTTTTTTAATAGAAAACATCTTTGACAGCTGTAAAAATGTGTGGTTCTCATCGGTGTAGAACTTTTAATTTATTGATAGGTACACAAAAAATTTATTTATTTTATTGAACGCTTCTTCCACAGCTGGAAAAAAGTTGGGTTCTCATAGGTGTTGAACTATCATTTTTTAAATTTTCTTATGGCTACACAAAAAAGTTATTTATTATATGGAATACATCTTCGACAGTCGTACTACAATCTTTGTTTCTCATCGGTGGAGAACTTTTACCGAACTTACGTATTACCGTAGGCTGGAATATTTTATATAAGGATTTCATATAATACATGTTTGATTGCTGCACAAAAAAGTATTGTTTTTTATGTCTACAAAAAAAAGTTATTTATTATATGGAATGCATCTTTGGCAGTCGGACTGCAATCTTTGATTCTCATCGGTGGAGAACTTTTATTTTAATGATAGTACCAGCGAAAAGATTACTTATTTTATAGAACGCTTGTTCAACAGGAGCAAAAAATTTGGATTCTCGTGGGTGGACAAAAAAATGATTTATTGTATAAAATACATCTTCGACAGCTGTAGCTACGATCATTGATCCTCTTCGTTGGAGATCTTTTATTTTATTTACGGATATAGGAAAAGTATATTTATTTTAACAGTTGTAAAAATGTTGTGTTTTCATAGTTGTGGAACTTTTATTATATTTATAAGAAAACAAAAAGTTTATTTATCATTGACAGCTGCAAAAAATTAGGTTTCTCATCGGCAGAGAAGTTTTATTTTATAGATAGGTAGACGAAAAGTTTATTTGATTTATAAAACACTCTTAGAAAGCTGTTCTCTACGGTATGCGATTCACATCGGGAGAGAACACTTACTTAAATTTTAACAACAGAGGAAGTTATTCTATTTCATAAAACACGTCTACGACTGGTGTACTCCAAGTGATTATCGACTTTTCTTTTCTTATTATGAAGACAAAGGTGTGTTCCCTTCTTTTACTAGTCTCTTCTTTACTGGCAAACATTAAACGAATAATTTCCTTTTTGTTTTCTGTTCCTCTTTGATCATTCTTGGGTGTTGAAATCTTTTCCTCTATTTTCTAGAAGACAAAAAGACGTCTTCCCTTCTTTCTTCTTTTTTCTCCCGCAAGGGGTAACGTGCAGCAAGCAGCCGTTACTTGGGGAGTAACGCCCCCACGGGTGACCACAGTTCAGTACACAGCTGCCACACACACCACAACATTAAACTAAACACATATTCTTAACACAAGGACATTTACAGTACACACCCTCGGGCAACCTTCGCTTGGAGTTGCCTCCTAACAGGTGGGAGGGAGGTATGTTCAGTCACCCTTTGTGTAGGCCCCCTATGACTGATCTAGGGCGGGATAGGCCGTGTCCATCAGAATCTCGAAAAATCAAAAGTAGCGGAAAATATACTGGAACACCTAAAGTTTATTCATCTTATTGAACATTTCTTTAACAGCTGTACTACAAGTTTTGTTTCTCATCGGTGGAGAATAAATATATTTAATTTATAGGTAGACAAGAGGTTGTTTTTTTTAATAGAAAACATCTTTGACAGCTGTAAAAATGTGTGGTTCTCATCGGTGTAGAACTTTTAATTTATTGATAGGTACACAAAAAATTTATTTATTTTATTGAACGCTTCTTCCACAGCTGGAAAAAAGTTGGGTTCTCATAGGTGTTGAACTATCATTTTTTAAATTTTCTTATGGCTACACAAAAAAGTTATTTATTATATGGAATACATCTTCGACAGTCGTACTACAATCTTTGTTTCTCATCGGTGGAGAACTTTTACCGAACTTACGTATTACCGTAGGCTGGAATATTTTATATAAGGATTTCATATAATACATGTTTGATTGCTGCACAAAAAAGTATTGTTTTTTATGTCTACAAAAAAAAGTTATTTATTATATGGAATGCATCTTTGGCAGTCGGACTGCAATCTTTGATTCTCATCGGTGGAGAACTTTTATTTTAATGATAGTACCAGCGAAAAGATTACTTATTTTATAGAACGCTTGTTCAACAGGAGCAAAAAATTTGGATTCTCGTGGGTGGACAAAAAAATGATTTATTGTATAAAATACATCTTCGACAGCTGTAGCTACGATCATTGATCCTCTTCGTTGGAGATCTTTTATTTTATTTACGGATATAGGAAAAGTATATTTATTTTAACAGTTGTAAAAATGTTGTGTTTTCATAGTTGTGGAACTTTTATTATATTTATAAGAAAACAAAAAGTTTATTTATCATTGACAGCTGCAAAAAATTAGGTTTCTCATCGGCAGAGAAGTTTTATTTTATAGATAGGTAGACGAAAAGTTTATTTGATTTATAAAACACTCTTAGAAAGCTGTACTCTACGGTATGCGATTCACATCGGGAGAGAACACTTACTTAAATTTTAACAACAGAGGAAGTTATTCTATTTCATAAAACACGTCTACGACTGGTGTACTCCAAGTGATTATCGACTTTTCTTTTCTTATTATGAAGACAAAGGTGTGTTCCCTTCTTTTACTAGTCTCTTCTTTACTGGCAAACATTAAACGAATAATTTCCTTTTTGTTTTCTGTTCCTCTTTGATCATTCTTGGGTGTTGAAATCTTTTCCTCTATTTTCTAGAAGACACAAAGATGTCTTCCCTTCTTTCTTCTTTTTTCTCCCGCAAGGGGTAACGTGCAGCAAGCAGCCGTTACTTGGGGAGTAACGCCCCCACGGGTGACCACAGTTCAGTACACAGCTGCCACACACACTACAACATTAAACTAAACACATATTCTTAACACAAGGACATTTACAGTACACACCCTCGGGCAACCTTCGCTAGGAGTTGCCTCCTAACAGGTGGGAGGGAGGTATGTTCAGTCACCCTTTGTGTAGGCCCTCTATGACTGATCTAGGGCGGGATAGGCCGTGTCCATCAGAATCTCGAAAAATCAAAAGTAGCGGAAAATATACTGGAACACCTAAAGTTTATTCATCTTATTGAACATTTCTTTAACAGCTCTCCTACAAGTTTTGTTTCTCATCGGTGGAGAATAAATATATTTAATTTATAGGTAGACAAGATGTTGATTTATTTAATAGAAAACATCTTTGACAGCTGTAAAAATGTGTGGTTCTCATCGGTGTAGAACTTTTAATTTATTGATAGGTACACAAAAAATTTATTTATTTTATTGAACGCTTCTTCCACAGCTGGAAAAAAGTTGGGTTCTCATGGGTGTTGAACTATCATTTTTTAAATTTTCTTATGGCTACACAAAAAAGGTATTTATTATATGGAATACATCTTCGACAGTCGTACTACAATCTTTGTTTCTCATCGGTAAAGAACTTTTACCGAACTTACGTATTACCGTAGGCTGGAATATTTTATATAAGGATTTCATATAACACATGTTTGATTGCTGCACAAAAAAGTTGGGTTCTCGTCTGTGGAGAAGTATTGTTTTTTATGTCTACAAAAAAAAGTTATTTATTATATGGAATGCATCTTTGGCAGTCGGACTGCAATCTTTGATTCTCATCGGTGGAGAACTTTTATTTTAATGATAGTACCAGCGAAAAGATTACTTATTTTATAGAACGCTTGTTCAACAGGAGCAAAAAATTTGGATTCTCGTGGGTGGACAAAAAAATGATTTATTGTATAAAATACATCTTCGACAGCTGTAGCTACGATCATTGATCCTCTTCGTTGGAGATCTTTTATTTTATTTACGGATATAGGAAAAGTATATTTATTTTAACAGTTGTAAAAATGTTGTGTTTTCATAGTTGTGGAACTTTTATTATATTTATAAGAAAACAAAAAGTTTATTTATCATTGACAGCTGCAAAAAATTAGGTTTCTCATCGGCAGAGAAGTTTTATTTTATAGATAGGTAGACGAAAAGTTTATTTGATTTATAAAACACTCTTAGAAAGCTGTACTCTACGGTATGCGATTCACATCGGGAGAGAACACTTACTTAAATTTTAACAACAGAGGAAGTTATTCTATTTCATAAAACACGTCTACGACTGGTGTACTCCAAGTGATTATCGACTTTTCTTTTCTTATTATGAAGACAAAGGTGTGTTCCCTTCTTTTACTAGTCTCTTCTTTACTGGCAAACATTAAACGAATAATTTCCTTTTTGTTTTCTGTTCCTCTTTGATCATTCTTGGGTGTTGAAATCTTTTCCTCTATTTTCTAGAAGACACAAAGATGTCTTCCCTTCTTTCTTCTTTTTTCTCCCACAAGGGGTAACGTGCAGCAAGCAGCCGTTACTTGGGGAGTAACGCCCCCACGGGTGACCACAGTTCAGTACACAGCTGCCACACACACCACAACATTAAACTAAACACATATTCTTAACACAAGGACATTTACAGTACACACCCTCGGGCAACCTTCGCTAGGAGTTGCCTCCTAACAGGTGGGAGGGAGGTATGTTCAGTCACCCTTTGTGTAGGCCCCCTATGACTGATCTAGGGCGGGATAGGCCGTGTCCATCAGAATCTCGAAAAATCAAAAGTAGCGGAAAATATACTGGAAAACCTAAAGTTTATTCATCTTATTGAACATTTCTTTAACAGCTCTCCTACAAGTTTTGTTTCTCATCGGTGGAGAATAAATATATTTAATTTATAGGTAGACAAGATGTTGATTTATTTACTAGAAAACATCTTTGACAGCTGTAAAAATGTGTGGTTCTCATCGGTGTAGAACTTTTAATTTATTGATAGGTACACAAAAAATTTATTTATTTTATTGAACGCTTCTTCCACAGCTGGAAAAAAGTTGGGTTTTCATGGGTGTTGAACTATCATTTTTTAAATTTTCTTATGGCTACACAAAAAAATTATTTATTATATGGAATACATCTTCGACAGTCGTACTACAATCTTTGTTTCTCATCGGTGGAGAACTTTTACCGAACTTACGTATTACCGTAGGCTGGAATATTTTATATAAGGATTTCATATAATACATGTTTGATTGCTGCACAAAAAAGTTGGGTTCTCATCTGTGGAGAAGTATTGTTTTTTATGTCTACAAAAAAAAGTTATTTATTATATGGAATGCATCTTTGGCAGTCGGACTGCAATCTTTGATTCTCATCGGTGGAGAACTTTTATTTTAATGATAGTACCAGCGAAAAGATTACTTATTTTATAGAACGCTTGTTCAACAGGAGCAAAAAATTTGGATTCTCGTGGGTGGACAAAAAAATGATTTATTGTATAAAATACATCTTCGACAGCTGTAGCTACGATCATTGATCCTCTTCGTTGGAGATCTTTTATTTTATTTACGGATATAGGAAAAGTATATTTATTTTAACAGTTGTAAAAATGTTGTGTTTTCATAGTTGTGGAACTTTTATTATATTTATAAGAAAACAAAAAGTTTATTTATCATTGACAGCTGCAAAAAATTAGGTTTCTCATCGGCAGAGAAGTTTTATTTTATAGATAGGTAGACGAAAAGTTTATTTGATTTATAAAACACTCTTAGAAAGCTGTACTCTACGGTATGCGATTCACATCGGGAGAGAACACTTACTTAAATTTTAACAACAGAGGAAGTTATTCTATTTCATAAAACACGTCTACGACTGGTGTACTCCAAGTGATTATCGACTTTTCTTTTCTTATTATGAAGACAAAGGTGTGTTCCCTTCTTTTACTAGTCTCTTCTTTACTGGCAAACATTAAACGAATAATTTCCTTTTTGTTTTCTGTTCCTCTTTGATCATTCTTGGGTGTTGAAATCTTTTCCTCTATTTTCTAGAAGACAAAAAGACGTCTTCCCTTCTTTCTTCTTTTTTCTCCCGCAAGGGGTAACGTGCAGCAAGCAGCCGTTACTTGGGGAGTAACGCCCCCACGGGTGACCACAGTTCAGTACACAGCTGCCACACACACCACAACATTAAACTAAACACATATTCTTAACACAAGGACATTTACAGTACACACCCTCGGGCAACCTTCGCTTGGAGTTGCCTCCTAACAGGTGGGAGGGAGGTATGTTCAGTCACCCTTTGTGTAGGCCCCCTATGACTGATCTAGGGCGGGATAGGCCGTGTCCATCAGAATCTCGAAAAATCAAAAGTAGCGGAAAATATACTGGAACACCTAAAGTTTATTCATCTTATTGAACATTTCTTTAACAGCTGTACTACAAGTTTTGTTTCTCATCGGTGGAGAATAAATATATTTAATTTATAGGTAGACAAGAGGTTGTTTTTTTTAATAGAAAACATCTTTGACAGCTGTAAAAATGTGTGGTTCTCATCGGTGTAGAACTTTTAATTTATTGATAGGTACACGAAAAATTTATTTATTTTATTGAACGCTTCTTCCACAGCTGGAAAAAAGTTGGGTTCTCATGGGTGTTGAACTATTATTTTTTAAATTTTCTTATGGCTACACAAAAAAGTTATTTATTATATGGAATACATCTTCGACAGTCGTACTACAATCTTTGTTTCTCATCGGTGGATAACTTTTACCGAACTTACGTATTACCGTAGGCTGGACTATTTTATATAAGGATTTCATATAATACATGTTTGATTGCTGCACAAAAAAGTTGGGTTCTCATCTGTGGAGAAGTATTGTTTTTTATGTCTACAAAAAAGTTATTTATTATATGGAATGCATCTTTGGCAGTCGGACTGCAATCTTTGATTCTCATCGGTGGAGAACTTTTATTTTAATGATAGTACCAGCGAAAAGATTACTTATTTTATAGAACGCTTGTTCAACAGGAGCAAAAAATTTGGATTCTCGTGGGTGGACAAAAAAATGATTTATTGTATAAAATACATCTTCGACAGCTATAGCTACGATCATTGATCCTCTTCGTTGGAGATCTTTTATTTTATTTACGGATATAGGAAAAGTATATTTATTTTAACAGTTGTAAAAATGTTGTGTTTTCATAGTTGTGGAACTTTTATTATATTTATAAGAAAACAAAAAGTTTATTTATCATTGACAGCGGCAAAAAATTAGGTTTCTCATCGGCAGAGAAGTTTTATTTTATAGATAGGTAGACGAAAAGTTTATTTGATTTATAAAACACTCTTAGAAAGCTGTACTCTACGGTATGCGATTCACATCGGGAGAGAACACTTACTTAAATTTTAACAACAGAGGAAGTTATTCTATTTCATAAAACACGTCTACGACTGGTGTACTCCAAGTGATTATCGACTTTTCTTTTCTTATTATGAAGACAAAGGTGTGTTCCCTTCTTTTACTAGTCTCTTCTTTACTGGCAAACATTAAACGAATAATTTCCTTTTTGTTTTCTGTTCCTCTTTGATCATTCTTGGGTGTTGAAATCTTTTCCTCTATTTTCTAGAAGACACAAAGATGTCTTCCCTTCTTTCTTCTTTTTTCTCCCGCAAGGGGTAACGTGCAGCAAGCAGCCGTTACTTGGGGAGTAACGCCCCCACGGGTGACCACAGTTCAGTACACAGCTGCCACACACACCACAACATTAAACTAAACACATATTCTTAACACAAGGACATTTACAGTACACACCCTCGGGCAACCTTCGCTAGGAGTTGCCTCCTAACAGGTGGGAGGGAGGTATGTTCAGTCACCCTTTGTGTAGGCCCCCTATGACTGATCTAGGGCGGGATAGGCCGTGTCCATCAGAATCTCAAAAAATCAAAAGTAGCGGAAAATATACTGGAACACCTAAAGTTTATTCATCTTATTGAACATTTCTTTAACAGCTGTACTACAAGTTTTGTTTCTCATCGGTGGAGAATAAATAAATTTATAGGAGAATAAATAAATTTAATTTATAGGTAGACAAGAGGTTGATTTATTTAATAGAAAACATCTTTGACAGCTGTAAAAATGTGTGGTTCTCATCGGTGTAGAACTTTTAATTTATTGATAGGTACACAAAAAATTTATTTATTTTATTGAACGCTTCTTCCACAGCTGGAAAAAAGTTGGTTTCTCATCGGTGGAGAATAAATATATTTAATTTATAGGTAGACAAGATGTTGATTTATTTAATAGAAAACATCTTTGACAGCTGTAAAAATGTGTGGTTCTCATCGGTGTAGAACTTTTAATTTATTGATAGGTACACAAAAAATTTATTTATTTTATTGAACGCTTCTTCCACAGCTGGAAAAAAGTTGGGTTCTCATGGGTGTTGAACTATCATTTTTTAAATTTTCTTATGGCTACACAAAAAAGGTATTTATTATATGGAATACATCTTCGACAGTCGTACTACAATCTTTGTTTCTCATCGGTAAAGAACTTTTACCGAACTTACGTATTACCGTAGGCTGGAATATTTTATATAAGGATTTCATATAATACATGTTTGATTGCTGCACAAAAAAGTTGGGTTCTCGTCTGTGGAGAAGTATTGTTTTTTATGTCTACAAAAAAAAGTTATTTATTATATGGAATGCATCTTTGGCAGTCGGACTGCAATCTTTGATTCTCATCGGTGGAGAACTTTTATTTTAATGATAGTACCAGCGAAAAGATTACTTATTTTATAGAACGCTTGTTCAACAGGAGCAAAAAATTTGGATTCTCGTGGGTGGACAAAAAAATGATTTATTGTATAAAATACATCTTCGACAGCTGTAGCTACGATCATTGATCCTCTTCGTTGGAGATCTTTTATTTTATTTACGGATATAGGAAAAGTATATTTATTTTAACAGTTGTAAAATTGTTGTGTTTTCATAGTTGTGGAACTTTTATTATATTTATAAGAAAACAAAAAGTTTATTTATCATTGACAGCTGCAAAAAATTAGGTTTCTCATCGGCAGAGAAGTTTTATTTTATAGATAGGTAGACGAAAAGTTTATTTGATTTATAAAACACTCTTAGAAAGCTGTACTCTACGGTATGCGATTCACATCGGGAGAGAACACTTACTTAAATTTTAACAACAGAGGAAGTTATTCTATTTCATAAAACACGTCTACGACTGGTGTACTCCAAGTGATTATCGACTTTTCTTTTCTTATTATGAAGACAAAGGTGTGTTCCCTTCTTTTACTAGTCTCTTCTTTACTGGCAAACATTAAACGAATAATTTCCTTTTTGTTTTCTGTTCCTCTTTGATCATTCTTGGGTGTTGAAATCTTTTCCTCTATTTTCTAGAAGACAAAAAGACGTCTTCCCTTCTTTCTTCTTTTTTCTCCCGCAAGGGGTAACGTGCAGCAAGCAGCCGTTACTTGGGGAGTAACGCCCCCACGGGTGACCACAGTTCAGTACACAGCTGCCACACACACCACAACATTAAACTAAACACATATTCTTAACACAAGGACATTTACAGTACACACCCTCGGGCAACCTTCGCTTGGAGTTGCCTCCTAACAGGTGGGAGGGAGGTATGTTCAGTCACCCTTTGTGTAGGCCCCCTATGACTGATCTAGGGCGGGATAGGCCGTGTCCATCAGAATCTCGAAAAATCAAAAGTAGCGGAAAATATACTGGAACACCTAAAGTTTATTCATCTTATTGAACATTTCTTTAACAGCTGTACTACAAGTTTTGTTTCTCATCGGTGGAGAATAAATATATTTAATTTATAGGTAGACAAGAGGTTGTTTTTTTTAATAGAAAACATCTTTGACAGCTGTAAAAATGTGTGGTTCTCATCGGTGTAGAACTTTTAATTTATTGATAGGTACACAAAAAATTTATTTATTTTATTGAACGCTTCTTCCACAGCTGGAAAAAAGTTGGGTTCTCATGGGTGTTGAACTATCATTTTTTAAATTTTGTTATGGCTACACAAAAAAATTATTTATTATATGGAATACATCTTCGACAGTCGTACTACAATCTTTGTTTCTCATCGGTGGAGAACTTTTACCGAACTTACGTATTACCGTAGGCTGGAATATTTTATATAAGGATTTCATATAATACATGTTTGATTGCTGCACAAAAAAGTTGGGTTCTCATCTGTGGAGAAGTATTGTTTTTTATGTCTACAAAAAAAAGTTATTTATTATATGGAATGCATCTTTGGCAGTCGGACTGCAATCTTTGATTCTCATCGGTGGAGAACTTTTATTTTAATGATAGTACCAGCGAAAAGATTACTTATTTTATAGAACGCTTGTTCAACAGGAGCAAAAAATTTGGATTCTCGTGGGTGGACAAAAAAATGATTTATTGTATAAAATACATCTTCGACAGCTGTAGCTACGATCATTGATCCTCTTCGTTGGAGATCTTTTATTTTATTTACGGATATAGGAAAAGTATATTTATTTTAACAGTTGTAAAAATGTTGTGTTTTCATAGTTGTGGAACTTTTATTATATTTATAAGAAAACAAAAAGTTTATTTATCATTGACAGCTGCAAAAAATTAGGTTTCTCATCGGCAGAGAAGTTTTATTTTATAGATAGGTAGACGAAAAGTTTATTTGATTTATAAAACACTCTTAGAAAGCTGTACTCTACGGTATGCGATTCACATCGGGAGAGAACACTTACTTAAATTTTAACAACAGAGGAAGTTATTCTATTTCATAAAACACGTCTACGACTGGTGTACTCCAAGTGATTATCGACTTTTCTTTTCTTATTATGAAGACAAAGGTGTGTTCCCTTCTTTTACTAGTCTCTTCTTTACTGGCAAACATTAAACGAATAATTTCCTTTTTGTTTTCTGTTCCTCTTTGATCATTCTTGGGTGTTGAAATCTTTTCCTCTATTTTCTAGAAGACACAAAGATGTCTTCCCTTCTTTCTTCTTTTTTCTCCCGCAAGGGGTAACGTGCAGCAAGCAGCCGTTACTTGGGGAGTAACGCCCCCACGGGTGACCACAGTTCAGTACACAGCTGCCACACACACCACAACATTAAACTAAACACATATTCTTAACACAAGGACATTTACAGTACACACCCTCGGGCAACCTTCGCTAGGAGTTGCCTCCTAACAGGTGGGAGGGAGGTATGTTCAGTCACCCTTTGTGTAGGCCCCCTATGACTGATCTAGGGCGGGATAGGCCGTGTCCATCAGAATCTCAAAAAATCAAAAGTAGCGGAAAATATACTGGAACACCTAAAGTTTATTCATCTTATTGAACATTTCTTTAACAGCTGTACTACAAGTTTTGTTTCTCATCGGTGGAGAATAAATAAATTTATAGGAGAATAAATAAATTTAATTTATAGGTAGACAAGAGGTTGATTTATTTAATAGAAAACATCTTTGACAGCTGTAAAAATGTGTGGTTCTCATCGGTGTAGAACTTTTAATTTATTATGAAGACAAAGGTGTGTTCCCTTCTTTTACTAGTCTCTTCTTTACTGGCAAACATTAAACGAATAATTTCCTTTTTGTTTTCTGTTCCTCTTTGATCATTCTTGGGTGTTGAAATCTTTTCCTCTATTTTCTAGAAGACACAAAGATGTCTTCCCTTCTTTCTTCTTTTTTCTCCCGCAAGGGGTAACGTGCAGCAAGCAGCCGTTACTTGGGGAGTAACGCCCCCACGGGTGACCACAGTTCAGTACACAGCTGCCACACACACCACAACATTAAACTAAACACATATTCTTAACACAAGGACATTTACAGTACACACCCTCGGGCAACCTTCGCTAGGAGTTGCCTCCTAACAGGTGGGAGGGAGGTATGTTCAGTCACCCTTTGTGTAGGCCCCCTATGACTGATCTAGGGCGGGATAGGCCGTGTCCATCAGAATCTCGAAAAATCAAAAGTAGCGGAAAATATACTGGAACACCTAAAGTTTATTCATCTTATTGAACATTTCTTTAACAGCTGTACTACAAGTTTTGTTTCTCATCGGTGGAGAATAAATATATTTAATTTATAGGTAGACAAGAGGTTGTTTTTTTTAATAGAAAACATCTTTGACAGCTGTAAAAATGTGTGGTTCTCATCGGTGTAGAACTTTTAATTTATTGATAGGTACACAAAAAATTTATTTATTTTATTGAACGCTTCTTCCACAGCTGGAAAAAAGTTGGGTTCTCATGGGTGTTGAACTATCATTTTTTAAATTTTGTTATGGCTACACAAAAAAATTATTTATTATATGGAATACATCTTCGACAGTCGTACTACAATCTTTGTTTCTCATCGGTGGAGAACTTTTACCGAACTTACGTATTACCGTAGGCTGGAATATTTTATATAAGGATTCCATATAATACATGTTTGATTGCTGCACAAAAAAGTTGGGTTCTCATCTGTGGAGAAGTATTGTTTTTTATGTCTACAAAAAAAAGTTATTTATTATATGGAATGCATCTTTGGCAGTCGGACTGCAATCTTTGATTCTCATCGGTGGAGAACTTTTATTTTAATGATAGTACCAGCGAAAAGATTACTTATTTTATAGAACGCTTGTTCAACAGGAGCAAAAAATTTGGATTCTCGTGGGTGGACAAAAAAATGATTTATTGTATAAAATACATCTTCGACAGCTGTAGCTACGATCATTGATCCTCTTCGTTGGAGATCTTTTATTTTATTTACGGATATAGGAAAAGTATATTTATTTTAACAGTTGTAAAAATGTTGTGTTTTCATAGTTGTGGAACTTTTATTATATTTATAAGAAAACAAAAAGTTTATTTATCATTGACAGCTGCAAAAAATTAGGTTTCTCATCGGCAGAGAAGTTTTATTTTATAGATAGGTAGACGAAAAGTTTATTTGATTTATAAAACACTCTTAGAAAGCTGTACTCTACGGTATGCGATTCACATCGGGAGAGAACACTTACTTAAATTTTAACAACAGAGGAAGTTATTCTATTTCATAAAACACGTCTACGACTGGTGTACTCCAAGTGATTATCGACTTTTCTTTTCTTATTATGAAGACAAAGGTGTGTTCCCTTCTTTTACTAGTCTCTTCTTTACTGGCAAACATTAAACGAATAATTTCCTTTTTGTTTTCTGTTCCTCTTTGATCATTCTTGGGTGTTGAAATCTTTTCCTCTATTTTCTAGAAGACAAAAAGACGTCTTCCCTTCTTTCTTCTTTTTTCTCCCGCAAGGGGTAACGTG
The DNA here is from genome assembly GCA_037127475.1 of Arma custos. Taxonomy (NCBI): domain Eukaryota; kingdom Metazoa; phylum Arthropoda; class Insecta; order Hemiptera; family Pentatomidae; genus Arma; species Arma custos. Next base: position 76,090,434 of record CM073765.1, on the reverse strand, counting down.
CAGCAAGCAGCCGTTACTTGGGGAGTAACGCCCCCACGGGTGACCACAGTTCAGTACACAGCTGCCACACACACCACAACATTAAACTAAACACATATTCTTAACACAAGGACATTTACAGTACACACCCTCGGGCAACCTTCGCTTGGAGTTGCCTCCTAACAGGTGGGAGGGAGGTATGTTCAGTCACCCTTTGTGTAGGCCCCCTATGACTGATCTAGGGCGGGATAGGCCGTGTCCATCAGAATCTCGAAAAATCAAAAGTAGCGGAAAATATACTGGAACACCTAAAGTTTATTCATCTTATTGAACATTTCTTTAACAGCTGTACTACAAGTTTTGTTTCTCATCGGTGGAGAATAAATATATTTAATTTATAGGTAGACAAGAGGTTGTTTTTTTTAATAGAAAACATCTTTGACAGCTGTAAAAATGTGTGGTTCTCATCGGTGTAGAACTTTTAATTTATTGATAGGTACACAAAAAATTTATTTATTTTATTGAACGCTTCTTCCACAGCTGGAAAAAAGTTGGGTTCTCATGGGTGTTGAACTATCATTTTTTAAATTTTGTTATGGCTACACAAAAAAATTATTTATTATATGGAATACATCTTCGACAGTCGTACTACAATCTTTGTTTCTCATCGGTGGAGAACTTTTACCGAACTTACGTATTACCGTAGGCTGGAATATTTTATATAAGGATTTCATATAATACATGTTTGATTGCTGCACAAAAAAGTTGGGTTCTCATCTGTGGAGAAGTATTGTTTTTTATGTCTACAAAAAAAAGTTATTTATTATATGGAATGCATCTTTGGCAGTCGGACTGCAATCTTTGATTCTCATCGGTGGAGAACTTTTATTTTAATGATAGTACCAGCGAAAAGATTACTTATTTTATAGAACGCTTGTTCAACAGGAGCAAAAAATTTGGATTCTCGTGGGTGGACAAAAAAATGATTTATTGTATAAAATACATCTTCGACAGCTGTAGCTACGATCATTGATCCTCTTCGTTGGAGATCTTTTATTTTATTTACGGATATAGGAAAAGTATATTTATTTTAACAGTTGTAAAAATGTTGTGTTTTCATAGTTGTGGAACTTTTATTATATTTATAAGAAAACAAAAAGTTTATTTATCATTGACAGCTGCAAAAAATTAGGTTTCTCATCGGCAGAGAAGTTTTATTTTATAGATAGGTAGACGAAAAGTTTATTTGATTTATAAAACACTCTTAGAAAGCTGTACTCTACGGTATGCGATTCACATCGGGAGAGAACACTTACTTAAATTTTAACAACAGAGGAAGTTATTCTATTTCATAAAACACGTCTACGACTGGTGTACTCCAAGTGATTATCGACTTTTCTTTTCTTATTATGAAGACAAAGGTGTGTTCCCTTCTTTTACTAGTCTCTTCTTTACTGGCAAACATTAAACGAATAATTTCCTTTTTGTTTTCTGTTCCTCTTTGATCATTCTTGGGTGTTGAAATCTTTTCCTCTATTTTCTAGAAGACACAAAGATGTCTTCCCTTCTTTCTTCTTTTTTCTCCCGCAAGGGGTAACGTGCAGCAAGCAGCCGTTACTTGGGGAGTAACGCCCCCACGGGTGACCACAGTTCAGTACACAGCTGCCACACACACCACAACATTAAACTAAACACATATTCTTAACACAAGGACATTTACAGTACACACCCTCGGGCAACCTTCGCTAGGAGTTGCCTCCTAACAGGTGGGAGGGAGGTATGTTCAGTCACCCTTTGTGTAGGCCCCCTATGACTGATCTAGGGCGGGATAGGCCGTGTCCATCAGAATCTCGAAAAATCAAAAGTAGCGGAAAATATACTGGAACACCTAAAGTTTATTCATCTTATTGAACATTTCTTTAACAGCTGTACTACAAGTTTTGTTTCTCATCGGTGGAGAATAAATATATTTAATTTATAGGTAGACAAGAGGTTGATTTATTTAATAGAAAACATCTTTGACAGCTGTAAAAATGTGTGGTTCTCATCGGTGTAGAACTTTTAATTTATTGATAGGTACACAAAAAATTTATTTATTTTATTGAACGCTTCTTCCACAGCTGGAAAAAAGTTGGGTTCTCATGGGTGTTGAACTATCATTTTTTAAATTTTCTTATGGCTACACAAAAAAGTTATTTATTATATGGAATACATCTTCGACAGTCGTACTACAATCTTTGTTTCTCATCGGTGGAGAACTTTTACCGAACTTACGTATTACCGTAGGCTGGAATATTTTATATAAGGATTTCATATAATACATGTTTGATTGCTGCACAAAAAAGTTGGGTTCTCATCTGTGGAGAAGTATTGTTTTTTATGTCTACAAAAAAAAGTTATTTATTATATGGAATGCATCTTTGGCAGTCGGACTGCAATCTTTGATTCTCATCGGTGGAGAACTTTTATTTTAATGATAGTACCAGCGAAAAGATTACTTATTTTATAGAACGCTTGTTCAACAGGAGCAAAAAATTTGGATTCTCGTGGGTGGACAAAAAAATGATTTATTGTATAAAATACATCTTCGACAGCTGTAGCTACGATCATTGATCCTCTTCGTTGGAGATCTTTTATTTTATTTACGGATATAGGAAAAGTATATTTATTTTAACAGTTGTAAAAATGTTGTGTTTTCATAGTTGTGGAACTTTTATTATATTTATAAGAAAACAAAAAGTTGATTTATCATTGACAGCTGCAAAAAATTAGGTTTCTCATCGGCAGAGAAGTTTTATTTTATAGATAGGTAGACGAAAAGTTTATTTGATTTATAAAACACTCTTAGAAAGCTGTACTCTACGGTATGCGATTCACATCGGGAGAGAACACTTACTTAAATTTTAACAACAGAGGAAGTTATTCTATTTCATAAAACACGTCTACGACTGGTGTACTCCAAGTGATTATCGACTTTTCTTTTCTTATTATGAAGACAAAGGTGTGTTCCCTTCTTTTACTAGTCTCTTCTTTACTGGCAAACATTAAACGAATAATTTCCTTTTTGTTTTCTGTTCCTCTTTGATCATTCTTGGGTGTTGAAATCTTTTCCTCTATTTTCTAGAAGACAAAAAGACGTCTTCCCTTCTTTCTTCTTTTTTCTCCCGCAAGGGGTAACGTGCAGCAAGCAGCCGTTACTTGGGGAGTAACGCCCCCACGGGTGACCACAGTTCAGTACACAGCTGCCACACACACCACAACATTAAACTAAACACATATTCTTAACACAAGGACATTTACAGTACACACCCTCGGGCAACCTTCGCTTGGAGTTGCCTCCTAACAGGTGGGAGGGAGGTATGTTCAGTCACCCTTTGTGTAGGCCCCCTATGACTGATCTAGGGCGGGATAGGCCGTGTCCATCAGAATCTCGAAAAATCAAAAGTAGCGGAAAATATACTGGAACACCTAAAGTTTATTCATCTTATTGAACATTTCTTTAACAGCTGTACTACAAGTTTTGTTTCTCATCGGTGGAGAATAAATATATTTAATTTATAGGTAGACAAGAGGTTGTTTTTTTTAATAGAAAACATCTTTGACAGCTGTAAAAATGTGTGGTTCTCATCGGTGTAGAACTTTTAATTTATTGATAGGTACACAAAAAATTTATTTATTTTATTGAACGCTTCTTCCACAGCTGGAAAAAAGTTGGGTTCTCATGGGTGTTGAACTATCATTTTTTAAATTTTCTTATGGCTACACAAAAAAATTATTTATTATATGGAATACATCTTCGACAGTCGTACTACAATCTTTGTTTCTCATCGGTGGAGAACTTTTACCGAACTTACGTATTACCGTAGGCTGGACTATTTTATATAAGGATTTCATATAATACATGTTTGATTGCTGCACAAAAAAGTTGGGTTCTCATCTGTGGAGAAGTATTGTTTTTTATGTCTACAAAAAAAAGTTATTTATTATATGGAATGCATCTTTGGCAGTCGGACTGCAATCTTTGATTCTCATCGGTGGAGAACTTTTATTTTAATGATAGTACCAGCGAAAAGATTACTTATTTTATAGAACGCTTGTTCAACAGGAGCAAAAAATTTGGATTCTCGTGGGTGGACAAAAAAATGATTTATTGTATAAAATACATCTTCGACAGCTGTAGCTACGATCATTGATCCTCTTCGTTGGAGATCTTTTATTTTATTTACGGATATAGGAAAAGTATATTTATTTTAACAGTTGTAAAAATGTTGTGTTTTCATAGTTGTGGAACTTTTATTATATTTATAAGAAAACAAAAAGTTTATTTATCATTGACAGCTGCAAAAAATTAGGTTTCTCATCGGCAGAGAAGTTTTATTTTATAGATAGGTAGACGAAAAGTTTATTTGATTTATAAAACACTCTTAGAAAGCTGTACTCTACGGTATGCGATTCACATCGGGAGAGAACACTTACTTAAATTTTAACAACAGAGGAAGTTATTCTATTTCATAAAACACGTCTACGACTGGTGTACTCCAAGTGATTATCGACTTTTCTTTTCTTATTATGAAGACAAAGGTGTGTTCCCTTCTTTTACTAGTCTCTTCTTTACTGGCAAACATTAAACGAATAATTTCCTTTTTGTTTTCTGTTCCTCTTTGATCATTCTTGGGTGTTGAAATCTTTTCCTCTATTTTCTAGAAGACACAAAGATGTCTTCCCTTCTTTCTTCTTTTTTCTCCCGCAAGGGGTAACGTGCAGCAAGCAGCCGTTACTTGGGGAGTAACGCCCCCACGGGTGACCACAGTTCAGTACACAGCTGCCACACACACCACAACATTAAACTAAACACATATTCTTAACACAAGGACATTTACAGTACACACCCTCGGGCAACCTTCGCTAGGAGTTGCCTCCTAACAGGTGGGAGGGAGGTATGTTCAGTCACCCTTTGTGTAGGCCCCCTATGACTGATCTAGGGCGGGATAGGCCGTGTCCATCAGAATCTCGAAAAATCAAAAGTAGCGGAAAATATACTGGAACACCTAAAGTTTATTCATCTTATTGAACATTTCTTTAACAGCTGTACTACAAGTTTTGTTTCTCATCGGTGGAGAATAAATATATTTAATTTATAGGTAGACAAGAGGTTGATTTATTTAATAGAAAACATCTTTGACAGCTGTAAAAATGTGTGGTTCTCATCGGTGTAGAACTTTTAATTTATTGATAGGTACACAAAAAATTTATTTATTTTATTGAACGCTTCTTCCACAGCTGGAAAAAAGTTGGGTTCTCATGGGTGTTGAACTATCATTTTTTAAATTTTCTTATGGCTACACAAAAAAATTATTTATTATATGGAATACATCTTCGACAGTCGTACTACAATCTTTGTTTCTCATCGGTGGAGAACTTTTACCGAACTTACGTATTACCGTAGGCTGGACTATTTTATATAAGGATTTCATATAATACATGTTTGATTGCTGCACAAAAAAGTTGGGTTCTCATCTGTGGAGAAGTATTGTTTTTTATGTCTACAAAAAAAAGTTATTTATTATATGGAATGCATCTTTGGCAGTCGGACTGCAATCTTTGATTCTCATCGGTGGAGAACTTTTATTTTAATGATAGTACCAGCGAAAAGATTACTTATTTTATAGAACGCTTGTTCAACAGGAGCAAAAAATTTGGATTCTCGTGGGTGGACAAAAAAATGATTTATTGTATAAAATACATCTTCGACAGCTGTAGCTACGATCATTGATCCTCTTCGTTGGAGATCTTTTATTTTATTTACGGATATAGGAAAAGTATATTTATTTTAACAGTTGTAAAAATGTTGTGTTTTCATAGTTGTGGAACTTTTATTATATTTATAAGAAAACAAAAAGTTTATTTATCATTGACAGCTGCAAAAAATTAGGTTTCTCATCGGCAGAGAAGTTTTATTTTATAGATAGGTAGACAAAAAGTTTATTTGATTTATAAAACACTCTTAGAAAGCTGTACTCTACGGTATGCGATTCACATCGGGAGAGAACACTTGCTTAAATTTTAACAACAGAGGAAGTTATTCTATTTCATAAAACACGTCTACGACTGGTGTACTCCAAGTGATTATCGACTTTTCTTTTCTTATTATGAAGACAAAGGTGTGTTCCCTTCTTTTACTAGTCTCTTCTTTACTGGCAAACATTAAACGAATAATTTCCTTTTTGTTTTCTGTTCCTCTTTGATCATTCTTGGGTGTTGAAATCTTTTCCTCTATTTTCTAGAAGACACAAAGATGTCTTCCCTTCTTTCTTCTTTTTTCTCCCGCAAGGGGTAACGTGCAGCAAGCAGCCGTTACTTGGGGAGTAACGCCCCCACGGGTGACCACAGTTCAGTACACAGCTGCCACACACACCACAACATTAAACTAAACACATATTCTTAACACAAGGACATTTACAGTACACACCCTCGGGCAACCTTCGCTAGGAGTTGCCTCCTAACAGGTGGGAGGGAGATATGTTCAGTCACCCTTTGTGTAGGCCCCCTATGACTGATCTAGGGCGGGATAGGCCGTGTCCATCAGAATCTCGAAAAATCAAAAGTAGCGGAAAATATACTGGAACACCTAAAGTTTATTCATCTTATTGAACATTTCTTTAACAGCTGTACTACAAGTTTTGTTTCTCATCGGTGGAGAATAAATATATTTAATTTATAGGTAGACAAGAGGTTGATTTATTTAATAGAAAACATCTTTGACAGCTGTAAAAATGTGTGGTTCTCATCGGTGTAGAACTTTTAATTTATTGATAGGTACACAAAAAATTTATTTATTTTATTGAACTCTTCTTCCACAGCTGGAAAAAAGTTGGGTTCTCATGGGTGTTGAACTATCATTTTTTAAATTTTCTTATGGCTACACAAAAAAATTATTTATTATATGGAATACATCTTCGACAGTCGTACTACAATCTTTGTTTCTCATCGGTGGAGAACTTTTACCGAACTTACGTATTACCGTAGGCTGGACTATTTTATATAAGGATTTCATATAATACATGTTTGATTGCTGCACAAAAAAGTTGGGTTCTCATCTGTGGAGAAGTATTGTTTTTTATGTCTACAAAAAAAAGTTATTTATTATATGGAATGCATCTTTGGCAGTCGGACTGCAATCTTTGATTCTCATCGGTGGAGAACTTTTATTTTAATGATAGTACCAGCGAAAAGATTACTTATTTTATAGAACGCTTGTTCAACAGGAGCAAAAAATTTGGATTCTCGTGGGTGGACAAAAAAATGATTTATTGTATAAAATACATCTTCGACAGCTGTAGCTACGATCATTGATCCTCTTCGTTGGAGATCTTTTATTTTATTTACGGATATAGGAAAAGTATATTTATTTTAACAGTTGTAAAAATGTTGTGTTTTCATAGTTGTGGAACTTTTATTATATTTATAAGAAAACAAAAAGTTTATTTATCATTGACAGCTGCAAAAAATTAGGTTTCTCATCGGCAGAGAAGTTTTATTTTATAGATAGGTAGACGAAAAGTTTATTTGATTTATAAAACACTCTTAGAAAGCTGTACTCTACGGTATGCGATTCACATCGGGAGAGAACACTTACTTAAATTTTAACAACAGAGGAAGTTATTCTATTTCATAAAACACGTCTACGACTGGTGTACTCCAAGTGATTATCGACTTTTCTTTTCTTATTATGAAGACAAAGGTGTGTTCCCTTCTTTTACTAGTCTCTTCTTTACTGGCAAACATTAAACGAATAATTTCCTTTTTGTTTTCTGTTCCTCTTTGATCATTCTTGGGTGTTGAAATCTTTTCCTCTATTTTCTAGAAGACACAAAGATGTCTTCCCTTCTTTCTTCTTTTTTCTCCCGCAAAGGGTAACGTGCAGCAAGCAGCCGTTACTTGGGGAGTAACGCCCCCACGGGTGACCACAGTTCAGTACACAGCTGCCACACACACCACAACATTAAACTAAACACATATTCTTAACACAAGGACATTTACAGTACACACCCTCGGGCAACCTTCGCTAGGAGTTGCCTCCTAACAGGTGGGAGGGAGGTATGTTCAGTCACCCTTTGTGTAGGCCCCCTATGACTGATCTAGGGCGGGATAGGCCGTGTCCATCAGAATCTCGAAAAATCAAAAGTAGCGGAAAATATACTGGAACACCTAAAGTTTATTCATCTTATTGAACATTTCTTTAACAGCTGTACTACAAGTTTTGTTTCTCATCGGTGGAGAATAAATATATTTAATTTATAGGTAGACAAGAGGTTGATTTATTTAATAGAAAACATCTTTGACAGCTGTAAAAATGTGTGGTTCTCATCGGTGTAGAACTTTTAATTTATTGATAGGTACACAAAAAATTTATTTATTTTATTGAACGCTTCTTCCACAGCTGGAAAAAAGTTGGGTTCTCATGGGTGTTGAACTATCATTTTTTAAATTTTCTTATGGCTACACAAAAAAGGTATTTATTATATGGAATACATCTTCGACAGTCGTACTACAATCTTTGTTTCTCATCGGTGGAGAACTTTTACCGAACTTACGTATTACCGTAGGCTGGACTATTTTATATAAGGATTTCATATAATACATGTTTGATTGCTGCACAAAAAAGTTGGGTTCTCATCTGTGGAGAAGTATTGTTTTTTATGTCTACAAAAAAAAGTTATTTATTATATGGAATGCATCTTTGGCAGTCGGACTGCAATCTTTGATTCTCATCGGCGGAGAACTTTTATTTTAATGATAGTACCAGCGAAAAGATTACTTATTTTATAGAACGCTTGTTCAACAGGAGCAAAAAATTTGGATTCTCGTGGGTGGACAAAAAAATGATTTATTGTATAAAATACATCTTCGACAGCTGTAGCTACGATCATTGATCCTCTTCGTTGGAGATCTTTTATTTTATTTACGGATATAGGAAAAGTATATTTATTTTAACAGTTGTAAAAATGTTGTGTTTTCATAGTTGTGGAACTTTTATTATATTTATAAGAAAACAAAAAGTTTATTTATCATTGACAGCTGCAAAAAATTAGGTTTCTCATCGGCAGAGAAGTTTTATTTTATAGATAGGTAGACGAAAAGTTTATTTGATTTATAAAACACTCTTAGAAAGCTGTACTCTACGGTATGCGATTCACATCGGGAGAGAACACTTACTTAAATTTTAACAACAGAGGAAGTTATTCTATTTCATAAAACACGTCTACGACTGGTGTACTCCAAGTGATTATCGACTTTTCTTTTCTTATTATGAAGACAAAGGTGTGTTCCCTTCTTTTACTAGTCTCTTCTTTACTGGCAAACATTAAACGAATAATTTCCTTTTTGTTTTCTGTTCCTCTTTGATCATTCTTGGGTGTTGAAATCTTTTCCTCTATTTTCTAGAAGACACAAAGATGTCTTCCCTTCTTTCTTCTTTTTTCTCCCGCAAGGGGTAACGTGCAGCAAGCAGCCGTTACTTGGGGAGTAACGCCCCCACGGGTGACCACAGTTCAGTACACAGCTGCCACACACACCACAACATTAAACTAAACACATATTCTTAACACAAGGACATTTACAGTACACACCCTCGGGCAACCTTCGCTTGGAGTTGCCTCCTAACAGGTGGGAGGGAGGTATGTTCAGTCACCCTTTGTGTAGGCCCCCTATGACTGATCTAGGGCGGGATAGGCCGTGTCCATCAGAATCTCGAAAAATCAAAAGTAGCGGAAAATATACTGGAACACCTAAAGTTTATTCATCTTATTGAACATTTCTTTAACAGCTGTACTACAAGTTTTGTTTCTCATCGGTGGAGAATAAATATATTTAATTTATAGGTAGACAAGAGGTTGTTTTTTTTAATAGAAAACATCTTTGACAGCTGTAAAAATGTGTGGTTCTCATCGTTGTAGAACTTTTAATTTATTGATAGGTACACAAAAAATTTATTTATTTTATTGAACGCTTCTTCCACAGCTGGAAAAAAGTTGGGTTCTCATGGGTGTTGAACTATCATTTTTTAAATTTTCTTATGGCTACACAAAAAAGTTATTTATTATATGGAATACATCTTCGACAGTCGTACTACAATCTTTGTTTCTCATCGGTGGAGAACTTTTACCGAACTTACGTATTACCGTAGGCTGGAATATTTTATATAAGGATTTCATATAATACATGTTTGATTGCTGCACAAAAAAGTATTGTTTTTTATGTCTACAAAAAAAAGTTATTTATTATATGGAATGCATCTTTGGCAGTCGGACTGCAATCTTTGATTCTCATCGGTGGAGAACTTTTATTTTAATGATAGTACCAGCGAAAAGATTACTTATTTTATAGAACGCTTGTTCAACAGGAGCAAAAAATTTGGATTCTCGTGGGTGGACAAAAAAATGATTTATTGTATAAAATACATCTTCGACAGCTGTAGCTACGATCATTGATCCTCTTCGTTGGAGATCTTTTATTTTATTTACGGATATAGGAAAAGTATATTTATTTTAACAGTTGTAAAAATGTTGTGTTTTCATAGTTGTGGAACTTTTATTATATTTATAAGAAAACAAAAAGTTTATTTATCATTGACAGCTGCAAAAAATTAGGTTTCTCATCGGCAGAGAAGTTTTATTTTATAGATAGGTAGACGAAAAGTTTATTTGATTTATAAAACACTCTTAGAAAGCTGTACTCTACGGTATGCGATTCACATCGGGAGAGAACACTTACTTAAATTTTAACAACAGAGGAAGTTATTCTATTTCATAAAACACGTCTACGACTGGTGTACTCCAAGTGATTATCGACTTTTCTTTTCTTATTATGAAGACAAAGGTGTGTTCCCTTCTTTTACTAGTCTCTTCTTTACTGGCAAACATTAAACGAATAATTTCCTTTTTGTTTTCTGTTCCTCTTTGATCATTCTTGGGTGTTGAAATCTTTTCCTCTATTTTCTAGAAGACACAAAGATGTCTTCCCTTCTTTCTTCTTTTTTCTCCCGCAAGGGGTAACGTGCAGCAAGCAGCCGTTACTTGGGGAGTAACGCCCCCACGGGTGACCACAGTTCAGTACACAGCTGCCACACACACCACAACATTAAACTAAACACATATTCTTAACACAAGGACATTTACAGTACACACCCTCGGGCAACCTTCGCTAGGAGTTGCCTCCTAACAGGTGGGAGGGAGGTATGTTCAGTCACCCTTTGTGTAGGCCCCCTATGACTGATCTAGGGCGGGATAGGCCGTGTCCATCAGAATCTCAAAAAATCAAAAGTAGCGGAAAATATACTGGAACACCTAAAGTTTATTCATCTTATTGAACATTTCTTTAACAGCTGTACTACAAGTTTTGTTTCTCATCGGTGGAGAATAAATAAATTTATAGGAGAATAAATAAATTTAATTTATAGGTAGACAAGAGGTTGATTTATTTAATAGAAAACATCTTTGACAGCTGTAAAAATGTGTGGTTCTCATCGGTGTAGAACTTTTAATTTATTGATAGGTACACAAAAAATTTATTTATTTTATTGAACGCTTCTTCCACAGCTGGAAAAAAGTTGGGTTCTCATGGGTGTTGAACTATCATTTTTTAAATTTTGTTATGGCTACACAAAAAAATTATTTATTATATGGAATACATCTTCGACAGTCGTACTACAATCTTTGTTTCTCATCGGTGGAGAACTTTTACCGAACTTACGTATTACCGTAGGCTGGAATATTTTATATAAGGATTTCATATAATACATGTTTGATTGCTGCACAAAAAAGTTGGGTTCTCATCTGTGGAGAAGTATTGTTTTTTATGTCTACAAAAAAAAGTTATTTATTATATGGAATGCATCTTTGGCAGTCGGACTGCAATCTTTGATTCTCATCGGTGGAGAACTTTTATTTTAATGATAGTACCAGCGAAAAGATTACTTATTTTATAGAACGCTTGTTCAACAGGAGCAAAAAATTTGGATTCTCGTGGGTGGACAAAAAAATGATTTATTGTATAAAATACATCTTCGACAGCTGTAGCTACGATCATTGATCCTCTTCGTTGGAGATCTTTTATTTTATTTACGGATATAGGAAAAGTATATTTATTTTAACAGTTGTAAAAATGTTGTGTTTTCATAGTTGTGGAACTTTTATTATATTTATAAGAAAACAAAAAGTTTATTTATCATTGACAGCTGCAAAAAATTAGGTTTCTCATCGGCAGAGAAGTTTTATTTTATAGATAGGTAGACGAAAAGTTTATTTGATTTATAAAACACTCTTAGAAAGCTGTACTCTACGGTATGCGATTCACATCGGGAGAGAACACTTACTTAAATTTTAACAACAGAGGAAGTTATTCTATTTCATAAAACACGTCTACGACTGGTGTACTCCAAGTGATTATCGACTTTTCTTTTCTTATTATGAAGACAAAGGTGTGTTCCCTTCTTTTACTAGTCTCTTCTTTACTGGCAAACATTAAACGAATAATTTCCTTTTTGTTTTCTGTTCCTCTTTGATCATTCTTGGGTGTTGAAATCTTTTCCTCTATTTTCTAGAAGACACAAAGATGTCTTCCCTTCTTTCTTCTTTTTTCTCCCGCAAGGGGTAACGTGCAGCAAGCAGCCGTTACTTGGGGAGTAACGCCCCCACGGGTGACCACAGTTCAGTACACAGCTGCCACACACACCACAACATTAAACTAAACACATATTCTTAACACAAGGACATTTACAGTACACACCCTCGGGCAACCTTCGCTAGGAGTTGCCTCCTAACAGGTGGGAGGGAGGTATGTTCAGTCACCCTTTGTGTAGGCCCCCTATGACTGATCTAGGGCGGGATAGGCCGTGTCCATCAGAATCTCGAAAAATCAAAAGTAGCGGAAAATATACTGGAACACCTAAAGTTTATTCATCTTATTGAACATTTCTTTAACAGCTGTACTACAAGTTTTGTTTCTCATCGGTGGAGAATAAATATATTTAATTTATAGGTAGACAAGAGGTTGTTTTTTTTAATAGAAAACATCTTTGACAGCTGTAAAAATGTGTGGTTCTCATCGGTGTAGAACTTTTAATTTATTGATAGGTACACAAAAAATTTATTTATTTTATTGAACGCTTCTTCCACAGCTGGAAAAAAGTTGGGTTCTCATGGGTGTTGAACTATCATTTTTTAAATTTTCTTATGGCTACACAAAAAAGTTATTTATTATATGGAATACATCTTCGACAGTCGTACTACAATCTTTGTTTCTCATCGGTGGAGAACTTTTACCGAACTTACGTATTACCGTAGGCTGGAATATTTTATATAAGGATTTCATATAATACATGTTTGATTGCTGCACAAAAAAGTTGGGTTCTCATCTGTGGAGAAGTATTGTTTTTTATGTCTACAAAAAAAAGTTATTTATTATATGGAATGCATCTTTGGCAGTCGGACTGCAATCTTTGATTCTCATCGGTGGAGAACTTTTATTTTAATGATAGTACCAGCGAAAAGATTACTTATTTTATAGAACGCTTGTTCAACAGGAGCAAAAAATTTGGATTTTCGTGGGTGGACAAAAAAATGATTTATTGTATAAAATACATCTTCGACAGCTGTAGCTACGATCATTGATCCTCTTCGTTGGAGATCTTTTATTTTATTTACGGATATAGGAAAAGTATATTTATTTTAACAGTTGTAAAAATGTTGTGTTTTCATAGTTGTGGAACTTTTATTATATTTATAAGAAAACAAAAAGTTGATTTATCATTGACAGCTGCAAAAAATTAGGTTTCTCATCGGCAGAGAAGTTTTATTTTATAGATAGGTAGACGAAAAGTTTATTTGATTTATAAAACACTCTTAGAAAGCTGTACTCTACGGTATGCGATTCACATCGGGAGAGAACACTTACTTAAATTTTAACAACAGAGGAAGTTATTCTATTTCATAAAACACGTCTACGACTGGTGTACTCCAAGTGATTATCGACTTTTCTTTTCTTATTATGAAGACAAAGGTGTGTTCCCTTCTTTTACTAGTCTCTTCTTTACTGGCAAACATTAAACGAATAATTTCCTTTTTGTTTTCTGTTCCTCTTTGATCATTCTTGGGTGTTGAAATCTTTTCCTCTATTTTCTAGAAGACAAAAAGACGTCTTCCCTTCTTTCTTCTTTTTTCTCCCGCAAGGGGTAACGTGCAGCAAGCAGCCGTTACTTGGGGAGTAACGCCCCCACGGGTGACCACAGTTCAGTACACAGCTGCCACACACACCACAACATTAAACTAAACACATATTCTTAACACAAGGACATTTACAGTACACACCCTCGGGCAACCTTCGCTTGGAGTTGCCTCCTAACAGGTGGGAGGGAGGTATGTTCAGTCACCCTTTGTGTAGGCCCCCTATGACTGATCTAGGGCGGGATAGGCCGTGTCCATCAGAATCTCGAAAAATCAAAAGTAGCGGAAAATATACTGGAACACCTAAAGTTTATTCATCTTATTGAACATTTCTTTAACAGCTGTACTACAAGTTTTGTTTCTCATCGGTGGAGAATAAATATATTTAATTTATAGGTAGACAAGAGGTTGTTTTTTTTAATAGAAAACATCTTTGACAGCTGTAAAAATGTGTGGTTCTCATCGGTGTAGAACTTTTAATTTATTGATAGGTACACAAAAAATTTATTTATTTTATTGAACGCTTCTTCCACAGCTGGAAAAAAGTTGGGTTCTCATGGGTGTTGAACTATCATTTTTTAAATTTTGTTATGGCTACACAAAAAAATTATTTATTATATGGAATACATCTTCGACAGTCGTACTACAATCTTTGTTTCTCATCGGTGGAGAACTTTTACCGAACTTACGTATTACCGTAGGCTGGAATATTTTATATAAGGATTTCATATAATACATGTTTGATTGCTGCACAAAAAAGTTGGGTTCTCATCTGTGGAGAAGTATTGTTTTTTATGTCTACAAAAAAAAGTTATTTATTATATGGAATGCATCTTTGGCAGTCGGACTGCAATCTTTGATTCTCATCGGTGGAGAACTTTTATTTTAATGATAGTACCAGCGAAAAGATTACTTATTTTATAGAACGCTTGTTCAACAGGAGCAAAAAATTTGGATTCTCGTGGGTGGACAAAAAAATGATTTATTGTATAAAATACATCTTCGACAGCTGTAGCTACGATCATTGATCCTCTTCGTTGGAGATCTTTTATTTTATTTACGGATATAGGAAAAGTATATTTATTTTAACAGTTGTAAAAATGTTGTGTTTTCATAGTTGTGGAACTTTTATTATATTTATAAGAAAACAAAAAGTTTATTTATCATTGACAGCTGCAAAAAATTAGGTTTCTCATCGGCAGAGAAGTTTTATTTTATAGATAGGTAGACGAAAAGTTTATTTGATTTATAAAACACTCTTAGAAAGCTGTACTCTACGGTATGCGATTCACATCGGGAGAGAACACTTACTTAAATTTTAACAACAGAGGAAGTTATTCTATTTCATAAAACACGTCTACGACTGGTGTACTCCAAGTGATTATCGACTTTTCTTTTCTTATTATGAAGACAAAGGTGTGTTCCCTTCTTTTACTAGTCTCTTCTTTACTGGCAAACATTAAACGAATAATTTCCTTTTTGTTTTCTGTTCCTCTTTGATCATTCTTGGGTGTTGAAATCTTTTCCTCTATTTTCTAGAAGACACAAAGATGTCTTCCCTTCTTTCTTCTTTTTTCTCCCGCAAGGGGTAACGTGCAGCAAGCAGCCGTTACTTGGGGAGTAACGCCCCCACGGGTGACCACAGTTCAGTACACAGCTGCCACACACACCACAACATTAAACTAAACACATATTCTTAACACAAGGACATTTACAGTACACACCCTCGGGCAACCTTCGCTAGGAGTTGCCTCCTAACAGGTGGGAGGGAGGTATGTTCAGTCACCCTTTGTGTAGGCCCCCTATGACTGATCTAGGGCGGGATAGGCCGTGTCCATCAGAATCTCGAAAAATCAAAAGTAGCGGAAAATATACTGGAACACCTAAAGTTTATTCATCTTATTGAACATTTCTTTAACAGCTGTACTACAAGTTTTGTTTCTCATCGGTGGAGAATAAATATATTTAATTTATAGGTAGACAAGAGGTTGTTTTTTTTAATAGAAAACATCTTTGACAGCTGTAAAAATGTGTGGTTCTCATCGGTGTAGAACTTTTAATTTATTGATAGGTACACAAAAAATTTATTTATTTTATTGAACGCTTCTTCCACAGCTGGAAAAAAGTTGGGTTCTCATGGGTGTTGAACTATCATTTTTTAAATTTTCTTATGGCTACACAAAAAAGTTATTTATTATATGGAATACATCTTCGACAGTCGTACTACAATCTTTGTTTCTCATCGGTGGAGAACTTTTACCGAACTTACGTATTACCGTAGGCTGGAATATTTTATATAAGGATTTCATATAATACATGTTTGATTGCTGCACAAAAAAGTTGGGTTCTCATCTGTGGAGAAGTATTGTTTTTTATGTCTACAAAAAAAAGTTATTTATTATATGGAATGCATCTTTGGCAGTCGGACTGCAATCTTTGATTCTCATCGGTGGAGAACTTTTATTTTAATGATAGTACCAGCGAAAAGATTACTTATTTTATAGAACGCTTGTTCAACAGGAGCAAAAAATTTGGATTCTCGTGGGTGGACAAAAAAATGATTTATTGTATAAAATACATCTTCGACAGCTGTAGCTACGATCATTGATCCTCTTCGTTGGAGATCTTTTATTTTATTTACGGATATAGGAAAAGTATATTTATTTTAACAGTTGTAAAAATGTTGTGTTTTCATAGTTGTGGAACTTTTATTATATTTATAAGAAAACAAAAAGTTTATTTATCATTGACAGCTGCAAAAAATTAGGTTTCTCATCGGCAGAGAAGTTTTATTTTATAGATAGGTAGACGAAAAGTTTATTTGATTTATAAAACACTCTTAGAAAGCTGTACTCTACGGTATGCGATTCACATCGGGAGAGAACACTTACTTAAATTTTAACAACAGAGGAAGTTATTCTATTTCATAAAACACGTCTACGACTGGTGTACTCCAAGTGATTATCGACTTTTCTTTTCTTATTATGAAGACAAAGGTGTGTTCCCTTCTTTTACTAGTCTCTTCTTTACTGGCAAACATTAAACGAATAATTTCCTTTTTGTTTTCTGTTCCTCTTTGATCATTCTTGGGTGTTGAAATCTTTTCCTCTATTTTCTAGAAGACAAAAAGACGTCTTCCCTTCTTTCTTCTTTTTTCTCCCGCAAGGGGTAACGTGCAGCAAGCAGCCGTTACTTGGGGAGTAACGCCCCCACGGGTGACCACAGTTCAGTACACAGCTGCCACACACACCACAACATTAAACTAAACACATATTCTTAACACAAGGACATTTACAGTACACACCCTCGGGCAACCTTCGCTTGGAGTTGCCTCCTAACAGGTGGGAGGGAGGTATGTTCAGTCACCCTTTGTGTAGGCCCCCTATGACTGATCTAGGGCGGGATAGGCCGTGTCCATCAGAATCTCGAAAAATCAAAAGTAGCGGAAAATATACTGGAACACCTAAAGTTTATTCATCTTATTGAACATTTCTTTAACAGCTGTACTACAAGTTTTGTTTCTCATCGGTGGAGAATAAATATATTTAATTTATAGGTAGACAAGAGGTTGTTTTTTTTAATAGAAAACATCTTTGACAGCTGTAAAAATGTGTGGTTCTCATCGGTGTAGAACTTTTAATTTATTGATAGGTACACAAAAAATTTATTTATTTTATTGAACGCTTCTTCCACAGCTGGAAAAAAGTTGGGTTCTCATGGGTGTTGAACTATCATTTTTTAAATTTTGTTATGGCTACACAAAAAAATTATTTATTATATGGAATACATCTTCGACAGTCGTACTACAATCTTTGTTTCTCATCGGTGGAGAACTTTTACCGAACTTACGTATTACCGTAGGCTGGAATATTTTATATAAGGATTTCATATAATACATGTTTGATTGCTGCACAAAAAAGTTGGGTTCTCATCTGTGGAGAAGTATTGTTTTTTATGTCTACAAAAAAAAGTTATTTATTATATGGAATGCATCTTTGGCAGTCGGACTGCAATCTTTGATTCTCATCGGTGGAGAACTTTTATTTTAATGATAGTACCAGCGAAAAGATTACTTATTTTATAGAACGCTTGTTCAACAGGAGCAAAAAATTTGGATTCTCGTGGGTGGACAAAAAAATGATTTATTGTATAAAATACATCTTCGACAGCTGTAGCTACGATCATTGATCCTCTTCGTTGGAGATCTTTTATTTTATTTACGGATATAGGAAAAGTATATTTATTTTAACAGTTGTAAAAATGTTGTGTTTTCATAGTTGTGGAACTTTTATTATATTTATAAGAAAACAAAAAGTTTATTTATCATTGACAGCTGCAAAAAATTAGGTTTCTCATCGGCAGAGAAGTTTTATTTTATAGATAGGTAGACGAAAAGTTTATTTGATTTATAAAACACTCTTAGAAAGCTGTACTCTACGGTATGCGATTCACATCGGGAGAGAACACTTACTTAAATTTTAACAACAGAGGAAGTTATTCTATTTCATAAAACACGTCTACGACTGGTGTACTCCAAGTGATTATCGACTTTTCTTTTCTTATTATGAAGACAAAGGTGTGTTCCCTTCTTTTACTAGTCTCTTCTTTACTGGCAAACATTAAACGAATAATTTCCTTTTTGTTTTCTGTTCCTCTTTGATCATTCTTGGGTGTTGAAATCTTTTCCTCTATTTTCTAGAAGACACAAAGATGTCTTCCCTTCTTTCTTCTTTTTTCTCCCGCAAGGGGTAACGTGCAGCAAGCAGCCGTTACTTGGGGAGTAACGCCCCCACGGGTGACCACAGTTCAGTACACAGCTGCCACACACACCACAACATTAAACTAAACACATATTCTTAACACAAGGACATTTACAGTACACACCCTCGGGCAACCTTCGCTAGGAGTTGCCTCCTAACAGGTGGGAGGGAGGTATGTTCAGTCACCCTTTGTGTAGGCCCCCTATGACTGATCTAGGGCGGGATAGGCCGTGTCCATCAGAATCTCGAAAAATCAAAAGTAGCGGAAAATATACTGGAACACCTAAAGTTTATTCATCTTATTGAACATTTCTTTAACAGCTGTACTACAAGTTTTGTTTCTCATCGGTGGAGAATAAATATATTTAATTTATAGGTAGACAAGAGGTTGTTTTTTTTAATAGAAAACATCTTTGACAGCTGTAAAAATGTGTGGTTCTCATCGGTGTAGAACTTTTAATTTATTGATAGGTACACAAAAAATTTATTTATTTTATTGAACGCTTCTTCCACAGCTGGAAAAAAGTTGGGTTCTCATGGGTGTTGAACTATCATTTTTTAAATTTTCTTATGGCTACACAAAAAAGTTATTTATTATATGGAATACATCTTCGACAGTCGTACTACAATCTTTGTTTCTCATCGGTGGAGAACTTTTACCGAACTTACGTATTACCGTAGGCTGGAATATTTTATATAAGGATTTCATATAATACATGTTTGATTGCTGCACAAAAAAGTTGGGTTCTCATCTGTGGAGAAGTATTGTTTTTTATGTCTACAAAAAAAAGTTATTTATTATATGGAATGCATCTTTGGCAGTCGGACTGCAATCTTTGATTCTCATCGGTGGAGAACTTTTATTTTAATGATAGTACCAGCGAAAAGATTACTTATTTTATAGAACGCTTGTTCAACAGGAGCAAAAAATTTGGATTCTCGTGGGTGGACAAAAAAATGATTTATTGTATAAAATACATCTTCGACAGCTGTAGCTACGATCATTGATCCTCTTCGTTGGAGATCTTTTATTTTATTTACGGATATAGGAAAAGTATATTTATTTTAACAGTTGTAAAAATGTTGTGTTTTCATAGTTGTGGAACTTTTATTATATTTATAAGAAAACAAAAAGTTGATTTATCATTGACAGCTGCAAAAAATTAGGTTTCTCATCGGCAGAGAAGTTTTATTTTATAGATAGGTAGACGAAAAGTTTATTTGATTTATAAAACACTCTTAGAAAGCTGTACTCTACGGTATGCGATTCACATCGGGAGAGAACACTTACTTAAATTTTAACAACAGAGGAAGTTATTCTATTTCATAAAACACGTCTACGACTGGTGTACTCCAAGTGATTATCGACTTTTCTTTTCTTATTATGAAGACAAAGGTGTGTTCCCTTCTTTTACTAGTCTCTTCTTTACTGGCAAACATTAAACGAATAATTTCCTTTTTGTTTTCTGTTCCTCTTTGATCATTCTTGGGTGTTGAAATCTTTTCCTCTATTTTCTAGAAGACAAAAAGACGTCTTCCCTTCTTTCTTCTTTTTTCTCCCGCAAGGGGTAACGTGCAGCAAGCAGCCGTTACTTGGGGAGTAACGCCCCCACGGGTGACCACAGTTCAGTACACAGCTGCCACACACACCACAACATTAAACTAAACACATATTCTTAACACAAGGACATTTACAGTACACACCCTCGGGCAACCTTCGCTTGGAGTTGCCTCCTAACAGGTGGGAGGGAGGTATGTTCAGTCACCCTTTGTGTAGGCCCCCTATGACTGATCTAGGGCGGGATAGGCCGTGTCCATCAGAATCTCGAAAAATCAAAAGTAGCGGAAAATATACTGGAACACCTAAAGTTTATTCATCTTATTGAACATTTCTTTAACAGCTGTACTACAAGTTTTGTTTCTCATCGGTGGAGAATAAATATATTTAATTTATAGGTAGACAAGAGGTTGTTTTTTTTAATAGAAAACATCTTTGACAGCTGTAAAAATGTGTGGTTCTCATCGGTGTAGAACTTTTAATTTATTGATAGGTACACAAAAAATTTATTTATTTTATTGAACGCTTCTTCCACAGCTGGAAAAAAGTTGGGTTCTCATGGGTGTTGAACTATCATTTTTTAAATTTTCTTATGGCTACACAAAAAAATTATTTATTATATGGAATACATCTTCGACAGTCGTACTACAATCTTTGTTTCTCATCGGTGGAGAACTTTTACCGAACTTACGTATTACCGTAGGCTGGACTATTTTATATAAGGATTTCATATAATACATGTTTGATTGCTGCACAAAAAAGTTGGGTTCTCATCTGTGGAGAAGTATTGTTTTTTATGTCTACAAAAAAAAGTTATTTATTATATGGAATGCATCTTTGGCAGTCGGACTGCAATCTTTGATTCTCATCGGTGGAGAACTTTTATTTTAATGATAGTACCAGCGAAAAGATTACTTATTTTATAGAACGCTTGTTCAACAGGAGCAAAAAATTTGGATTCTCGTGGGTGGACAAAAAAATGATTTATTGTATAAAATACATCTTCGACAGCTGTAGCTACGATCATTGATCCTCTTCGTTGGAGATCTTTTATTTTATTTACGGATATAGGAAAAGTATATTTATTTTAACAGTTGTAAAAATGTTGTGTTTTCATAGTTGTGGAACTTTTATTATATTTATAAGAAAACAAAAAGTTTATTTATCATTGACAGCTGCAAAAAATTAGGTTTCTCATCGGCAGAGAAGTTTTATTTTATAGATAGGTAGACGAAAAGTTTATTTGATTTATAAAACACTCTTAGAAAGCTGTTCTCTACGGTATGCGATTCACATCGGGAGAGAACACTTACTTAAATTTTAACAACAGAGGAAGTTATTCTATTTCATAAAACACGTCTACGACTGGTGTACTCCAAGTGATTATCGACTTTTCTTTTCTTATTATGAAGACAAAGGTGTGTTCCCTTCTTTTACTAGTCTCTTCTTTACTGGCAAACATTAAACGAATAATTTCCTTTTTGTTTTCTGTTCCTCTTTGATCATTCTTGGGTGTTGAAATCTTTTCCTCTATTTTCTAGAAGACAAAAAGACGTCTTCCCTTCTTTCTTCTTTTTTCTCCCGCAAGGGGTAACGTGCAGCAAGCAGCCGTTACTTGGGGAGTAACGCCCCCACGGGTGACCACAGTTCAGTACACAGCTGCCACACACACCACAACATTAAACTAAACACATATTCTTAACACAAGGACATTTACAGTACACACCCTCGGGCAACCTTCGCTTGGAGTTGCCTCCTAACAGGTGGGAGGGAGGTATGTTCAGTCACCCTTTGTGTAGGCCCCCTATGACTGATCTAGGGCGGGATAGGCCGTGTCCATCAGAATCTCGAAAAATCAAAAGTAGCGGAAAATATACTGGAACACCTAAAGTTTATTCATCTTATTGAACATTTCTTTAACAGCTGTACTACAAGTTTTGTTTCTCATCGGTGGAGAATAAATATATTTAATTTATAGGTAGACAAGAGGTTGTTTTTTTTAATAGAAAACATCTTTGACAGCTGTAAAAATGTGTGGTTCTCATCGGTGTAGAACTTTTAATTTATTGATAGGTACACAAAAAATTTATTTATTTTATTGAACGCTTCTTCCACAGCTGGAAAAAAGTTGGGTTCTCATGGGTGTTGAACTATCATTTTTTAAATTTTCTTATGGCTACACAAAAAAGTTATTTATTATATGGAATACATCTTCGACAGTCGTACTACAATCTTTGTTTCTCATCGGTGGAGAACTTTTACCGAACTTACGTATTACCGTAGGCTGGAATATTTTATATAAGGATTTCATATAATACATGTTTGATTGCTGCACAAAAAAGTATTGTTTTTTATGTCTACAAAAAAAAGTTATTTATTATATGGAATGCATCTTTGGCAGTCGGACTGCAATCTTTGATTCTCATCGGTGGAGAACTTTTATTTTAATGATAGTACCAGCGAAAAGATTACTTATTTTATAGAACGCTTGTTCAACAGGAGCAAAAAATTTGGATTCTCGTGGGTGGACAAAAAAATGATTTATTGTATAAAATACATCTTCGACAGCTGTAGCTACGATCATTGATCCTCTTCGTTGGAGATCTTTTATTTTATTTACGGATATAGGAAAAGTATATTTATTTTAACAGTTGTAAAAATGTTGTGTTTTCATAGTTGTGGAACTTTTATTATATTTATAAGAAAACAAAAAGTTTATTTATCATTGACAGCTGCAAAAAATTAGGTTTCTCATCGGCAGAGAAGTTTTATTTTATAGATAGGTAGACGAAAAGTTTATTTGATTTATAAAACACTCTTAGAAAGCTGTACTCTACGGTATGCGATTCACATCGGGAGAGAACACTTACTTAAATTTTAACAACAGAGGAAGTTATTCTATTTCATAAAACACGTCTACGACTGGTGTACTCCAAGTGATTATCGACTTTTCTTTTCTTATTATGAAGACAAAGGTGTGTTCCCTTCTTTTACTAGTCTCTTCTTTACTGGCAAACATTAAACGAATAATTTCCTTTTTGTTTTCTGTTCCTCTTTGATCATTCTTGGGTGTTGAAATCTTTTCCTCTATTTTCTAGAAGACACAAAGATGTCTTCCCTTCTTTCTTCTTTTTTCTCCCGCAAGGGGTAACGTGCAGCAAGCAGCCGTTACTTGGGGAGTAACGCCCCCACGGGTGACCACAGTTCAGTACACAGCTGCCACACACACCACAACATTAAACTAAACACATATTCTTAACACAAGGACATTTACAGTACACACCCTCGGGCAACCTTCGCTAGGAGTTGCCTCCTAACAGGTGGGAGGGAGGTATGTTCAGTCACCCTTTGTGTAGGCCCCCTATGACTGATCTAGGGCGGGATAGGCCGTGTCCATCAGAATCTCGAAAAATCAAAAGTAGCGGAAAATATACTGGAACACCTAAAGTTTATTCATCTTATTGAACATTTCTTTAACAGCTGTACTACAAGTTTTGTTTCTCATCGGTGGAGAATAAATATATTTAATTTATAGGTAGACAAGAGGTTGATTTATTTAATAGAAAACATCTTTGACAGCTGTAAAAATGTGTGGTTCTCATCGGTGTAGAACTTTTAATTTATTGATAGGTACACAAAAAATTTATTTATTTTATTGAACGCTTCTTCCACAGCTGGAAAAAAGTTGGGTTCTCATGGGTGTTGAACTATCATTTTTTAAATTTTCTTATGGCTACACAAAAAAGGTATTTATTATATGGAATACATCTTCGACAGTCGTACTACAATCTTTGTTTCTCATCGGTGGAGAACTTTTACCGAACTTACGTATTACCGTAGGCTGGACTATTTTATATAAGGATTTCATATAATACATGTTTGATTGCTGCACAAAAAAGTGGGGTTCTCATCTGTGGAGAAGTATTGTTTTTATGTCTACAAAAAAAAGTTATTTATTATATGGAATGCATCTTTGGCAGTCGGACTGCAATCTTTGATTCTCATCGGTGGAGAACTTTTATTTTAATGATAGTACCAGCGAAAAGATTACTTATTTTATAGAACGCTTGTTCAACAGGAGCAAAAAATTTGGATTCTCGTGGGTGGACAAAAAAATGATTTATTGTATAAAATACATCTTCGACAGCTGTAGCTACGATCATTGATC
>CM073765.1:76035865-76065647 GCA_037127475.1 Arma custos | reverse complement strand
CCTGTTTTAATTTTAAAACCCACGCAAGAACATGTCTTCCTTTTTATGTAACTTGTCTAGTTTACATTTTTACGTAATATGTAAATATTGTCTGTGCTCAATAGATGCTGTTTTGATGAGTATATTTTCAAGGCTCCTATCACCCACGATCGCTTTTAGATTTCATAACAACATACCTCATATGGCGGCTTGTATCACTTCTTGATTTAGAAGATATAAATTATACTTTGGAATTGGTTTCTGTTTTATTATTTCTTGTTTTCATCTACTTTTAATTAACGAATTTGGACGTTGTCTATTTTTTTAGGTTATCTGCTGTAATTTTGTTTTGTCTTCATGCTCATGTACCTCCAGTTAAAATTATTTAATAGTACTTTTAAAAATCAAGGGTTAGGTTAGCTTAGTGTGTAGGCCGCTGAGATGTTGAACTGCTCTGGCTGATAAATTATTTAATCTGTCAACAGCAATAGATCTAAATTGTGTTACCTATAGACCTTCCTAGGGCTTATCAACTTAATTATAGGCTTATAAACTTTTTTGTTTATTTATTTAACGTCACTTTATGCTGCCTTGGCTGATCAGGAGATTCTGCAGCGGGGATCCTAAATTTTGCCTATCCTAGTATAATTTGGATAGGAATCTTTAACGATTACCTGACACCCTGCAGGTTCGGATCCCCATTTTACCTCCTTCCCGAAGGACCTCATAACCATGGATTTATTACAACCTATGAAAATATCTTTGGGCTACCTGAGAGTGCGAATCCCAGATCTTGAACTAAGAAGGATACAAGTTTGTTATTCTAACCCAATAAACCTTAGGTGGTCCCAGGCTTAATATAAACTGGGGGAAATTTAGCGGTTTAGCAAATTACTTATCTAAGCAATTTTTCCTTAGAAATAGTGCATCGTCACGAAAAGAGCACTTGATGGCCTAATACCTTCATGGTGTGTACATTATTTTTTTTTTTATTTATTATTGTTTTTTATTTATTTTTTATCTAGACTTTATTTTATCATTTTTGCATTTATTTCCTTTTATTACCGCATGCATATATTTTTCCATATGTATATATTTTATTACATTCACTTATTTTATTTTGTTTATATCATTTTTTCTTTTGTTATCGAATGGTTTTAGCTACATAGCACCATTACTTATTGCCCACAAGTGGCAGATTGTAATGTTTTTAATGAAGTGTTAAAAAAAAAAAAATACCTTCATGGGTTCTAGTAGTACAGATTTTTATTTATTTTTTTAATTTTAAAAATCTTGTTTTTGTAACTGGAATTGAACATGGAATTGTCGAAACGTTTTTTAGAATAAAGAAAAATAATAATGACTGGAAAAGGTTTTTATTTTTTTAATTAAGGAGTATATCGATCTTGCATGTATCGTGTATTTTTATTTAATTTTTAAATATCCAAATATCTGATTTCCTTGTGTCTTCATTATTAATAATACCGTTACGTAAATTTTGTTACGGGTTTTTTTTGTGTGGAATGATCCTGAGACATATACAAGCATACCATGTGAGTATAGGAAGTGCCATTTCCTCAATGATCATTAAATTACAATAAAAAAAAACAAAAAAACATACTCCCCCTCTTCTCATACTCCGGAATGGTGGGACAACATGAATGATTAACTGTGACTCCAGGCGATTACGGGAGAACTTGCCTGGAACAGAATGGTGTCATTTGGCCACAATACTGGAACCTAGGACAGGAAAAAATTGGTCCCTGGAGCCCGTATTGTGTAATTAGTAGTGTGGTGTAGTGGTGTACAGTTGTCCTGTACCCGGAGTGTACAGTACACCGCCTCTATCACAGGTTCAACGGCACCCTCATTATTACTATACAGGACGCAGTTCTTTCCGTGTCCTGTCTATTTTTTTTATTTACAATATTTTTTTCTATATATTTTCAAATATCTATATATTTCTTTAAAAAGTTATGATAGAAAATATGCTTCCAAATAAATAACAGATACTGTTTATCCTTTTAACGGTTTTCCTCGTGGGTCGTTAAGCTGAGATATCAGTTGGGAATACAATTAAACGAATATAAAACCTTATAATAAATAGCAGTTAAAATATTGGTCATTTTTGTCGTATTTTGGCTAGAAGTGAAGATAAAAGATTTTTGCTTTAAGCAAGCCAAATACTCCAAAAGAGATTAAAAATATCAATCATTTTGCCACTGGAAAATCCCCATTGACAATATAAGGACACAACCCAAATGAAAAATAATCACATTAAGGAAGATGAAATGCAGCATTCCACATCTCACTTCAGCAGTCCAAACATAGTAATTTGGGACCACCTGTGGTGTAGTGGTTAGCATAACCTACTATGCCTAAGATCGCGGTTTCGCAGCCATTAGGATATTTCAAAGGGAGAAAATAATTATGCAGTCCTTTGGAAGGGACGTAAAATGGGAATCTCCCAAGTCTTCAAGGTTTCAAGTACTCCTTATAGATTCCTATCTAATTATACCTGGATGGGGAAAATTTAAGAATCCCACGGTAGCATTGGCCGATTAGACACAGCAACATAAGGTGACCTTGAATGAATAAACAGCATAGTCATCAAACAAAGACAGTAATTTCCAAGTCTACTAGTTGTTGAGGTGTTTGTTATTTACAGTTTCTTAAATAATATTTGTGAACCTATTTATGTGGTCTGAAGAAGACGTGGAATGTGGATCGAAACGTTGGCTTTGAATAGTTGTACCCTATTTAAGAGAATTTTTTCTGACCTCCACCGGACCATTTTTATTCACAACCATACTTATACTGCTGTTATTTAATCTAACAGTTCCTCCAAGATCTTTAATTTATATCATACACACTGTTCCTTACACCATGGTCTTCGCTTATTCGCAATCCCTCCTCCTACCTCAGACAGAACCTAGACCGCTCATTCTTCTTTCGTAGTCTGAGGAAAATTGAGAGAGTGTTGGATCCCGTTAGACGCAAGGAGCGTTACTAACGACCCTCCTGATTATGTTTAGTGTAGACCTATGAGGAGACTAATTATTTATAGTACAGCAATTAACCTGAGATGTATTAATTGGGCATATATCACATATATTATGTACCTCTGTATTGGTACCTTTATAGTCCGGTCTATGTCATCAGCTAGGTGGTTTATCAAGAGTTTGCGGAACCTACTTCCTTCCTTTAATGAGTCAATTTATTAAATAATAAAGTGGAATTTAAGTGTTTCATAAATAACAAAAAGTAAATAAATAAAATATAACCTTCTTTATATAATTTATCAAAAAAGTATCGTTGGTAAAGTCCTTAGACACATATCATATTTTTTTCGGGGAGGGGAGCATGTATTAATTAATTTTTAAACAATTAATAGACTAAATTAAATATTTTATTACGTTTTCATAGTACAAAGTAATATGTTGAACTAAAATAATGATGTTTTCTGTCATCCTACAGAATATCGATAATTTTTTACTATACTGGCATAAAAATAGTCCTTATTATCAAAGAATTAAAAATATTATTTATCGTTATCTTTAACAAGACCTTCATTACTATGCACTTTCTTATCACAGTTGCAGTCATTATATTAGTCTAGTTCACTTATGATTTAAATAAAGTTTTATTACCGTTATTACTAATTTTATTTTCTCTCTGTTGGAAGTTTTTTTATACATTTTTTCTTTCATTGTAAATTATGATTCTCCAGAGATTATTTAAATTTGTAAAATTATTTTTATTTGAGACTGGTCTATTGGTACAGTATTTTTATTTTGTGAAATGTAGCAAATTATACAAGAAATAAATTTAAAAAATAAAAAAAATTATTACCGTTGGTAATAAAGCTAAAAATCTGATATTTGCTCTCATCATAGTCGTTTGAAGAATACACTTTAGAATTTATATGATTTATCCTGGCAATATAATACTTACTAACACTAATTGAGGTTTGGAACCAATTCTATTTTTTACCTGTAGAAAAAAATTCAAAAATTAGAAATGCTTATATAATTGGGATAAGGCCTTGGAATTAAAACTAGTTTTTAAAAGTAAGATGTTGATTCAGAGTTTATTTTAGTTGGAGTCTACTTGTGAAGTCTATTTCTAAGCTATTATTGCTCCGTTGAACCAGGAAGTTCAATTCAATTGCACGAAGCTCAAGTATAATTTTATACTTATGTCTTTAAGCCAAGTTTCTTCAACTAACTTTCGTTTTAACTATATAATTTAGCAAATATTAAATATTTTATTAATTAAGTTGTAAATATTAATTTTTAAGTTGTCAAGTGTTATTTTTTATTTTATTTAGGGAATGGTTTAGCTCATCGGTATACAATTATTTAATCTGTTAAAACAGCCGGGGATAGGCCCTGAGACCCTTCTGGGGCTCCCCCATCCTCTATAAAGTGAGCTATCTTATTGGGGGGAACCTGGCGGTTGAGTATGATCTCGGAAAAATCACTCACGTAAACAACGGTTGTCCTAGATACATTGCAGTCTCTAGCATGCACTGAACCCTAGGCCCTTCATAGGTTGTAGAGGGATTTTTATTTTTAATTGTTTTTTATTTAATTCAGGAATAAATAATTATATAATGGTAATGTAAATGTACATATTTATTTTCATCTTTTCATCTTTTCTTCAGAATCAAGAGTTATTAATAATCTTTTATACTTTAAAAAAGTCTCTTGATATTTTTCTGTGTACAATACAACTATCCTCAGTTGTTTACAAATCAGTTTAAATAATATACAGCTTCTACTGTAGGCTAATTCCTTCCTAGATCTCTCATATAAGCGAGGCCTTTCAGACTGCTGGAGTCAACTCGCACCGACTAGGCGATGGAATCGCGTACACGCTTTAGTTGTGAACTGACTGCAGCCACAAAGAGCGTTATTGCGTGATTAGAAAACCTAAATAAACGGTGATTTTATTACATCATCATTAGAAGAATTTAACTTATTTGTGGGAACGAGGCCTAGAAGAATTACTTATGTACCCATTTCCAGAGGGAATAGATTCTTTTCTGGGTCTGGTGAATTATCGGACTGTGGGAAATGTCGAACAGAACGTCCACACAGGACTACATTGAGAAATACCTTTATGGTCGACATTCATTCTTATAAATTTATTGACCTTTCCTCATCGTTAATTATAGTGACGTGTTAAGATTTGTTTTTATTATTTATTAAAATAATGAAGAAATTAATAAAAGTGTTCAGTCATTTTATTCCCCATTTGCTCGAAATTGCTTACTTGTGACTTGCATTTTAGAAAGTCAATAACCTCGGGTATTTTCACGTTCTTTAATTGTCTTTATTAAAAAGCGTTATTTACTGCTATGTTATTAAAAATAAGAACGATATAAATACATAATTAATCCGTAATATAATGATTAATCTATCTAATGGTCTTACTGTTGATTACATTTATATTGAAATTGAATATTAAGCATTTTTCTTATTTTAAGATCTTACTCTATAAGGATTATTTTAAACTTTTTTAAAAAATGATCTTGGAACTGATAAAATAATTGGTGAACACCGCATTTACTATTACTAACACTTGGCTTTGTTGCTCACTCAATAATTCTTTGTTCTACCAAAATTTCGGAACAATGATTCAATTCTTAGTGTCTTTTTTTGTCTAGTTCTAGTGGTTATCAGGACAATAATAACCAAAATTAGTTTCTCGCTCTTGAAACCATAAAAAAATAGTTTTTAATGTTTCGGGATGAGTCTCCAGTTCAGTACATGGTAGTGACTGTACTCTTTGTAAGACAACGGCTAAGCAGTGATGTGATTAGTCCGAAATGACGCTCGACCGCAATCCAAATTAGGAAAACTTATATTCCTAAAACTAGGAAAATTTATTGAAGAAAGGTGAGCTCCAAGAAGGTCTTTAGATACCACAGGATCCATATATGAAGAGCCTTTGGTTCAGTACTTATTAGAGGTATTATACTGTTTCTAAGACAACAGTTGTGCAGAATCACACTCCATCGCCAGGTTTTCTTTATACTATGGTTACCTGATTTATAGAGACACGGTGAGCCCAGGAATGTCTTTAGATCCCACAGAAACATAAGGCTCTTTACAGACTAAATAATCTCTCTGTACATTCGAATCCCAATTCCTTCCGAATGGTTGCAATACCTTTTAATCATGTTCCTATTTCTCTTTGGATAACTCCTGTTCGGATTCCCTTGAAGTTCGTGATCCAGATATTACGCCCCACCCATATATCGACGGAGCACGTCCTTGAGACCCCGGTTGATCCAGATCGCCTGTGGAAGGTTGCGTGATGTTGCCTTTGAAGAAGTTGCAATAGCTTAGTGCACTCGGTTCTTCTGACCTACTTGGGAAACTAGATCCAGTCCTTTGTTCAATATTGCCGTGCTGTAATCTCGGCTAATGGTACCAACTGTCATCTTCTGCCCTGTGATCTCATTCTCGTAAATTTCCTCGTGATTTGTGATAGTGAGACTCTGCAAACAGTTTGGTCGACTTCTTAAGTTCCTTTCTCAAGTTTATTCAATTCTTGCCATTTCAGTTATAGTTGCTAAAGTATCTTTCGGATTTGAAGTACGCGAAAGTAATATTTTGAAAATGCCATTAATTATTTATTTATTTACGGGCTTTTATTAACATTGTCATAATTAACATGTACATATGTATATAACGCTAGCTTTGAACTCTATTCTTAGTCACTTTAAAACATCGAATAAAATTGGAACCTTCATTACTTCTAAAGGAACGATGAGAATACATTAATTAAATAATTATTCTCATTATCCTGACAAGGATTGTCTATTTTTCATATCCGATGATAGGGTAGTGTCATGTGTCTAGTACCAAGGCATACTTAACCTCATAGACAAGGATATGACTACTGGTAGTAGCAACTGTGAAGTTTCGTAAATTTTGCATCAAAAGTAATAGTTTATAAAACAAAACAGCAAGTGATAAGTGGAAAATTAGTTTTAATATAAAAAGAAAATACAAAAAACGCGTTTATAGCCAGTCTAACTAAACGTAAGCTATAAATTTAGTTTAAAGAACTAAAAAAAACACGCTTTGATGGGAAATAAATTTGAAAAATGGAAAATAATTTTCAATAAGTTTAAGATAAGAATAGAGTGATAAAAAAAAAAATCATTTTATCGTAAAAAAAAAAGCGTGAGGTGTTTGGTGTTAATTTTTGTAAATATTTTATTGGCTGATATTGGTTAAAATAAAATAATTATAAAAATATTTAAATAACCACCTCACACTTTTTTACGATCAAATGAATTTTATTGTTCATTACTCTATTCTTATTTTCTACTTTTTAGTTTTGTTTATTATTAAAGAAATTTTGTTTTAGTTTATTTAACTATTTTTTATTTTCAATTGATATTGAAACAAGAGATGATTTCTACCTATACATGGACTTGTTTGAACCATGTTCACTACCTATTATTTTATCTTCAATACGATGAATTTTGTTACTTTTCCCCACCTTATTAATTATTTCTAAAATAATTAAACAATTAATATTGAATTGTTAATGAACGCCCCGAGTCAAAAAATTTATTGGAACCGACTGAGACAAGAGGTTAGTAACTTAGGGTTTGGCCCAAGTCTCTCTAACGTTTCTTTATTTAAACACTAATCTTATTTGTCATATTCTATTTTATAATTATCTTCTGTCAGTGTCGTTAAAGTTGTCATTCGATTATTATTCTTTGCCTATTTTATTTATGTAATAAAAAATTCCTATTTATGAATTATATATTACTTTTCTGCTTGGTAAAATTAAAACAGTTTCGGAAAAATGACGTTTCTTTTATGTTTTTAAATGAAATAATTATCTTGATTATTTCATCATTCTTTATTTAATTTGATATTAATTTTAATATTTAATAAATCCATATATGAACTTGGTATTATTTTACTGATGGGTAAAACTAAAACTGTTCACATATTCGGAATAGTTTCACTCATGTTCTTTCTATTATTTTAGCAACTATTATCATGTGATTTGCCTTTCATTATGTACCATAATGGATTCTCTACACTACCTAAAAAATTGTCTGGGGGGCACGTGCCCCCGAGCTCTCCCCTAAATCCGACCTTGCTGTAGCTTATGTGTTATTCTGATGTATAACCTATATTACTGTAAAGTTTCATTGAAATCCGTTCAGTAGTTTTTGCGTGAAAGATAGACCATCCATACAAACTTTCGCATTTATAATATTAGTAGGATATATACAAGCATATGCTTGTTTTACACCATTGACCCACACAAGAAGAATAGGATATAGTATTCCCGGTGCCTCGGTCAGATTAAGACATAACAGTCCATCATAAGATATGACAGAAGGGATAAGAAAAAGGACAGGAGATCCATCGGAGATGAGATACGAATCGCCTCACGTGTTGTGGGTCCGTGCCTAGAAATGGTAAGGCCTCTAGGATGCCAACTGCTTTGGCCGTCACTCAGTACTAGGTTCTTCTTACCAAAGGAACGATGCCACTCCAAAGGAACGCCAACATTCCAAAAGCTATAAGTATGGAACCATCAGGGATGAGGGATCTGTTGAAGAATAAATAGTTTTCATAAGAGTTTGAAATCCGAGTGTATGTTCACAATAGTTAGGACAAAGTACATAGTATTAATAATATGTCAGATACATAACTTAGGTGATACTATATCTAAGAAAATGCCTTTAATAAGAAAAGAGACAGGAGATCCATCGGAGATGAGATACGAATCGCCTCACGTGTAATAATAGTATTCATATCGGGAGTAACTTCTATAATTATTAGAAATATATGTACCCAGGGGATTTGGCAGTATATGATACTGATTGTTTTGGGTTGTCATTTAATGTTGCAAATTTTACTGGTATTTTAGCTTTGATAAGACTTTCACTCCTCTTAAAATAGTATTTAAAAAAAAAAGAAGAAAAATAGACAAATATTAAATATTATTTAATACACAAAATCATTAATATTTATCTAAATATCCTGAATACATAAATTATGAACATTCAGAACCACTATCTGATAAAACAAATTCTTGTGTTAAGTATTTATAGCAATTACGTATTTTAGATTGACATTAACATCAGTGAAGTCTGAAAAAATAGTTCAATTACTCTATGATGTTTTCTTTATTACAAGTTTGAATATTTTTGGAGGTGATAGTTGAAATGATATGACTTTTACTGTTTGATATGTGAATCTTCCATACCGTAATAAGAATACAATATATTTCATTAATGTTTTGGATTCATTTTCTATTTATTAATTGTTCTTTTATTTATTATATTTTCTATAATATAATTTTTATTATTCGTATTATTCTTAGTTCTACTTCAAAGATGGACCATGTTTCAAGTATCTCTGCCAAAAGTTTCCACGCCTTTCATAAGCTAAACTAAAATAAGGCGTCTTTGTCTGACCTGACATTAGTAAAATGATGTTTGATTTTGACTTTAAATCCACGATGACCTTAAATGAGAAAGAAGCGTGGGTATCATTCAAGCAAGTCGTTACAAAGTTCTTGGGAAATGAAAAAGACCCAGAGTATGTTTCTATTGCAGCTAACATGTTACAGAAGTTTAAAAAGTTACGATGTTTGGTGAGCCTGAAAGTTCACTTTTTGAGCAGCCACATTGATTACTTCCCACGTGGAAAAAGTCCACGATGAGAAAAAGGTACAAGAAGCTTCAAAGAAAAAAGAAAAAGGAAGAATAGACCAATTCCAGTTGACAAGTAAAACCTGTATTAGCACATTATATCACTGTTTTAAGTAGCCACTGTAAATAAAAGCCATACTTATGATGTAACATAGTGTTTATTAATTCTCCCGTATACCGTATTGGATTTAGATTTATACTATATAATACAAAGCATATTGCTGGGAAACTATTGGTGATACAACAAAACTAAGGCCCAGATTTAGATTCAGTAGATAAAAATCTATAAAGATAAATCTATAAGGCCGGTGTTATTATTATATTTACAATAATGGATTATTTATATTTCCATGTTTCTATTGTGAATTTTTATTTTTAAAAATTGCTGAAATGATTTAATCGAAGTGCCTGGGAGTCCTGAGGTAAAGATCATGGTGTACCGCCGACTTCTCCTTGACATATGTCATTCGGAAGGGAGTGTGAACATGACCTTTATGCCAGGACTAGTGACATATGCCATATACTGTTTCTGACCGTACCACCTCTTGTTATATGCCTACATACATATATTCTTATATACATACTTTGTGTTGACCAGGTAGGAGACGTGGTGGCCACATGAGGCCCCTGACTATGCGGGTCTCCTTCCTCCCCATCATCTCGCTTCTGGCCCTTCACTTAATCTCACCATTCGTCGGTAAGTCACGTTTAATTATATTTATTATAAATAATTATATATTAGTATTAATTAATATAGGTGTAGGTGGGTTTTATGGATAGAAAGATGATTTGGGATTACAATGCTGTTTATTAATAATTAATGAACAGCTGCATCCTTCATTGAGTCATATAGATCAGCTATTCGTTATCGATTTTTTAGGATCGATTTAAAACATTGATATCGTTTAAATTTAAAATAATTATAATATTTTTTTCCTTTTTTTTATAAACTGGATTTATTGTAAATTTCATCTTCGAGAGAAAAAAAAAATCTGCTTCCAGTCAATTACTTTATTGTTTTATAAAACAAAACGTTTCGACACTATGGTGTCATTTTCAATTATTTCTTTTTCTGCATTCCTTAACTGAAAAGTCAATACTTTTAAAAATAATTTTTAAGGAGATCTCTAGTCCTCCATAGTCAAAAAATTGCAAAAAAATGCAATATAATTTTTTGACTATGGAGGAATAGAGATCTCCTTAAAAATTATTTTTAAAAGTATTGACTTTCCAGTTAAGGAATGCAGAAAAAGAAATAATTGAAAATGACACCATAGTGTCGAAACGTTTTGTTTTATAAAACAATAAAGTAATTGACTGGAAGCAGATTTTTTTTTTTTTAAATAATTATAATATAAATGTTTGTCTCTCCTACAACATACAGAATTACTAAAAATCATACTGTCTAAATTGGGCTGTTTCATATCAAATGTTCGTTTTTATTCAATCTAATTCAAAATGGAATTAGTGGACTTCTGTCGTGTACTATTTTTATGTTTATAGATTTTATTGAGCTGTTATTAATCCTTTCTTCTTGTTTTAAGCATTTATAATCGCTATGATGGAATGAACATTGTATAATGAGTTCTCATGGGAAAAATAAAGAAAATAGACTTTTAATATTGTACAAATTAAAATACGAACAATTTTAACCATGATTCATTTTCAAGAAGCATAATCACCAAATTATTACATTTTTTTTTTTTAGTTTACCTTAAATAATAAAGATGTTCAATTTAAGTTAATTTATTATAATTGTACGTTTATACACTATTAGTTAACATTATATTGTAGTATCTTAATTTAAAGATTAACGTATATCATAATAATTATATTTGACGTATTTCTTGCCATTTCATTTTATTTATAAATTCGTTTCATATGAAATGTTCGTTTTAAAAGGAAAATTTATTTATTGTAACATGTTTATGCAATCAAAACATTTTCCTTCATTTTATTTACATTTTCTTTAGGTGTTATTCAGGGATTAGCACAAAATTCGGGGTTTTCCGATAAAATAAAGTCTTTGGTTGTGGTGTAAGAGTATAGGTCCTTCCGATTTCTGTTTGATCGAATGTTTATGTCATTAGTCTTATTTATTATATTGAACATTTTTATTATTGATCGGTTAGCCCAACCAAAAAAAATATATAAAAAAATGTAATAAGTTGGTAAATTTTTCACTTGAAATGAAGCAAGGTTAGAATTTTTTAGTCTTATTGATATTAAAGCAGTCTATTTCCCTTGAAAAATCGAACTTATTAATCAAATCTGTCAGTGTATTTTAGATAAATATATTTTTTTTAAATTAAAAATACAATAACTAATAATATTTTATTTGACGAAATGTTAAAGTGCTTGAGTTGTAAATACACCCTGACTACGTTGAGTTGGTTGGTGAAGCCCTACCCTTGCCAAACCACAGGCTTTCCTATCTTATTTCAGTTACCACTTTATGCTAGGATAATCCTATATATTCGATCCGTCACTCAATATATTTTATCACCGTTTATTATTTATGTAACCTTTTTATTTTATCTCATTAAGCGTTAATCTTATTCAATAAATCGGCGTATGTTTGGACGGATTATCGATTTGTAGTTGTAGCCATGTAAAAAATAAAAAACTACTCCTAGATCTTGTGTTTAGTACATGGTAGAGACTGTGCTGTTTCTTGGACAATGGTTTTTTCCTCTGTTAAGAGTAGCCACTTTATAGAGGCTGGGTGAGTCCCAGTAATCTTAATAGGATATAGTAATACAATATTTTCGTATTTTTATAAGCCGGCCATTAATGTTTCTCTAAATCCTTTCTTATTCTTATTTATTTCCTTGAGCTATAGTTTTTAAGCTCTCTTATTTTTCCTAAAAACATAAGCAGCGTTGTGGCTCAGTGGCAATCCCGCTCACTGGCAGACTTTTATTTAATCTTTTAGCGGTCGGATATGAATCCTATGGGATCTAGGACCGTCCTGGAGCTCTCCCAGCCTCTATAAAGTGGGTATCCAAAACAAGGGGGAAATCTGACGGTTGAGCGTGATTCAGGACAAATCACCTCCTTGCACAGTCGTTACACTAGTAGGTATAGTAAGTACATTCTGTCATGTACTGTACCCAAGATTCATGGGTTGTAGTGGTTCACTTTTTTTTTTTTAATGGTTCTACCTTGTGAAAGTTGTTAAATATAAAATCAAAATAGTAGAGTCTTTTATTGTTGGTATGATATACTATTAATATTCTAATATAATAATTACAATTATTTTAGAATATTTTAGTTAGGTTGCTTTGAAGTTTATTTCATAAAATGGAATCGGATCCTTCAGAATTTTTTTAATACTAATTGGACTGGGTTGATCCTCATGGGATTATATTCTTGCAATATTTCCCATTTTACTGCTGGAAAAAGGTTGATTTTCAGGGATTTTTTTCGCTAATGTTTTAAAGCCGAACCTTCCCCTTTATCCTGATTATATATAAATTAAAAGTAGAGGTTTAAAATACTAATTGCTAAGTATAAGAAGAGTATAGCTAGGTATGCAGGCCTACGGATATAGCAAGACAGGGCAGTCAGTGTCTAGACAGGTCGCGCTGCCAAAACCCGGGCGACCGTCGACGCCTCTTCTGCGAATGTCCTCGCTAAGGGTACGCCCCGAGAGTATGCCATTTATTATTTTTATTACCACTTAATATATTTATCGTCATGTATTATCGTATTTTAATTTGTTACGGTATAGTATGAGACCGTAGATAGTATATCGAGACTTGACCAGTAATATCGACACTGCAAGAGTAGCAATCATCGGAATGATTTGTTTGCTCCCTCCATATCATAGGAACAGCAAATTTAAAGGTTTTTTCTCCTTTTTCGACCATTTTCTTAGGTCGACACATACATGACCTTATGCGGGGCCCAAGATTTATCCTGATCACCAAGTTTAGTTCCAAAGTAGGATAAATAAACGCTTTTGTTATGTTTCTTTGGTGTTTTTTAATCACAAACTCACCACAAATTTAACGAAAACTGTCAGCAGAGTTTTTCCGACCGCGATTAGACATTGTACTGAGCACATGTACAGGAAACGTGAAAGTGAGGTTAGGTTGACAGTAAACAAAACATCAGCTGTTAACAGAAAAAAGAATCAACCTTTTTTGGCCAGCAAATGTGTTTCAGCAGTGCTATCAAGTTCATCCACACCAATAGACCTAGTTTTTCAGTTATCTATTTTAAATATTAAAGCTGTTCAATTCTTTAAAAATCGCTTAATTTGATAAATTTAACTATAAAATGTGAAGAAATTGTGGGTGATATAGTTTTTTAATATTATATTTGGATTCAGCACCCTAAAAACTATAGGAATAAGGTATTTTCAGTACAAAAGTTTTTCATCGTTGGCCTGTGTAATTGTTGTCTTCGAATATTCCGATTGCTTTTATCAAAAATTATATATATATATATATATGTATATATTTTTTTAATACAACTAATAAATATATTACTTGATTTAACTAATTTATATTTTTAAATAATGTTTTGTAGAAAATATGAAAAAGCCTCCTGATACGTCACAGAAATATATTTCAATGTCTTTAATAAACGACCTAGCCGTTTACGCAGTGGTCAAGGTGAAACAGCTCTGTGAATGTACGCATCCTCAGGAGAGCTATTTATACAGAAAGCCTTCTCTCATTAATACTTAACCCTAATTAATTACACTGCCTTATTAATACATTAAACAACAATCCACTTCAGAATGAGTATAATACCTCGAGGAATAATAAGCTATTTTTTCCATTGTATAATAATATTGTCCCGGCCAAGCTCATTAATTGCAACTCTTAGTTAATTAATTTCGACTTATAAAAGGGAAGGATATGGAAACAGATAAGGAAAAGAATAATTTACACCGCGTTGCGAAATGTGAACAGAGTTCCCTGACTCTCGTGCATGCTTACTAATGACACGGGGGAATCATTCATCAACGATTCAGTCACCGGTTGAAGTTGTAGGAATGTTAGTGTAATAGACTGGTAACTTGGTAACTTCCCAGCTTCGATTTCGATTATTTAATTAATCATCTTTTACGTAGTATATTTTGGATTGTTTTTTCTTATGTGGCTAGACATAAACTAAAGGTTAACAACCTTCTATGCCCAAGATCCTCGGGTTCGTAGCTTGGCAGGTTGCCTTAGGATTCATAAATTTTTTAAGGGAGTAAAAAATCCTTAAATATGCCGTAGTTATGAAGGGACGTAAAATTGGGGATCACGAGCCAGTACGATTTCAGAAATTGGTTTTTAGATCCCAATCTTAATTACACCTGGATAGGCAAAATTTAGGAGTCCCCCTGTAGCATCGACCGATTAGCCATTGTAGCATAAAGTCGCATTAAATATATATACAATTAGTGAGTTCGGTTTAGTGGGGATAAACTTGCCGGTTATGCGTTACCCCGGCCACATCTCTGCCTTGTATAATCGTTGTTTGTAGATTGTTCGGTCTGAAGAGCAAAGCGAGACCACCAGAGGTCCCAGCGCTTCTTTCCAAAACGAATCACTAGTTTTTAAATGAGTAGAGACTGAACAAGTGTACTAGAGACCTAAAAATAACATATGTTTACTTAAGGACGGGTTTCGCCAATAATTATACTTTCTAAGGGAGCTTCTATTAGGAAATTGAGGAGATGCTCGGATGGTATGGGTTCAGAATGAGTATAGGGAAGAAGCAAGAACAGTTGAGGTTAGGTTAGAGGTGTTTTTGGAGCGGGCAAGAAAAGAACGCTCGAATATTTTGGTTCTGTGGGAAAGGTTAAAAGCGTCGGAAAGCCGAGAGCTTGTTTCCTATAGAGGATTTGACTTGAAGAAGATATAAATGAACCTAGGAAATTTTGTAGATAGAAGGGAAGAAGTAACTCGTCAGGACTTAAAGAAACCGCCTCGGGGTGCGTAAGACAAAACGTAGATAGGAAAATATATATATTTCCCATAAAATATTGACTGCTGAGCGAATCAGGTCCAGATAAGGCCTCATTGCTCGATAACGGCAGTCTAAGTTTCATTTTAATGCGACCATTTTGAGAGGAAGAGGTTTTTCCTGATCAGCGAAAAACCTCGGCATCGGCTAGCTCTTTGATAT
This sequence comes from Arma custos, assembly GCA_037127475.1. NCBI lineage: Eukaryota > Metazoa > Arthropoda > Insecta > Hemiptera > Pentatomidae > Arma > Arma custos. The sequence continues at coordinate 76,049,830 of CM073765.1, read as the reverse complement.
CTTTATCTCTCTGTCTGTATCGTCCGATTCGATTTTCAGACTAATGCGATAGTCGCAGAAATATAGTTTCATTTTATTTTTGCGGAGTCGTTTTGACTGCCAAATAAGCAAACGCACTTATACTTAAACCTGTTTCAATCGATTACGCTTGTGATATGATTACATTCTGGGTCTTTTTCAGATTTAAGTACACTTTTTTTTTTATTGCCGGCTGTTGGTTATAAAAGTTTAATAGGCAAACGAATAAAATGTTTACTGTTTTAACTTTATATATATTTATATTTATATAAAGTTAAATTTACTGTTTTAACTTTATATATATATTATATATATTTATTAAATTATATATAATAAATATATATAATGTATGTGTGTAAAAATAAAAGCGGATTAGCTCAGTGGTAGAGCGCTGAGTTGCCGTGGCGAAGGTCCCGGCTTCAATTCCAACTGTGGCAGATAATTTCTTAATAGGGGAGAAAACCTGGTGGTTGAGTTTGATCTTGGAGAAAACTCCTCCCTGCTCAACAGTTTTCTAGTAAAAGTACAATCTTTGCCACAGACAGAACCCAAAATATTTCGTGGTACAGCTAGCGACCAACCAACCCATATGATTCCTGTAATACGTTTAAAATACGATTCACGCGTTAAATAAGGCAGTATGACTGGTTACTTCTAGTATTTTAAGAGACTTAAGCCTTTGCTTTTTGGGATTGTTCCTATTGCGTTCTAATTAAGGTTGTACCCCTCTGTTTGTTACTAATTAGCCTTGCAGAGATTGAAAAATGCCATTTCTATCCATAAATATGTATTCAACACCATACGAATATTTAAAGTTAATACTGTTAATATTTGAGGATTATATACATACAATAGGTAATCCGAGACGTTGCCTTCGATGACGTATTGTGGAACGGATGACAAAATGATTAAACTGTGGGCTGGGTTAGGACGTTGGTGTCTGTGTGGGTGTGGGTGGACCACCTTGTACATCGACCTTGCCAAAACTTCAACCACCTCAATAATATTCCATATTATTAATTTTAAAATTCATAATTGAAATTTGTTAAACCTACTGTTTTTTATAATTTTGAAAAAATATACAAGTGTTTTTGTTTATTCATTTAACGTCACTTTATGCTGCTGATCGGACGATGCCACAATTTGGAGTCCTAAATTTTGCCTGCCCAGTTATAATTAGGTTATTGCTCTAATTCCTTGGGTACGTACGTATGTACATTTGTAGGATTATCGTTTAAAATATTTCGTATTCTTCATTCCACACTATTATGGAGTAATAGTATGAATGAGACTAATACCTCACAGGTATTGTTATTCCTACTCAAAGACCATCCGACTGATTTTTAATCAAGTCTCTATTCCATCAGCCGGAACTGTTATCCTCCCATCTACTTCGCGGTACCATGTCTAAACCCGGACGAAGGACTTGATCCGCCGGATGATGGATGGCCTAAGAAATCATAAGGACTGTGTAGAAAATACGCGTGTGTGAATTTCCTTTCCCCATTTAGTCTCGCAACGTTGATTTGGGAGGCGCTCTGTTTAACAAGTAACTGGTGCGAATCCCTTCGTTCCTCTTTTATTTCTCAACTGTCGCGCAAGCAATTTAAAAAAAATTCTATTAATGTCTTATTATAATTTAAATCTACCTTCTTTCAAAAATAAGTCTTAGCATAGCGAATTCATCAAATTATAAATTTTTCATAAAAAAAAAAAGATTTTTTCTCGGCATTAAATCATTATTAATAACAACCCTTATTTAATAATTTGAAATATTTGCATTATTATAGAATACTATTTTTTATGATTTTCAAACAGTGATATATGAAAAAAAATTGAATAAATACGAGATGTGCGTTCATATTTTAAAAAATAAAATAAAAATCAGTAGTCATTTTTAATCAAAATAGAGGATTGTTTTACTGTGTTATTCATATTTACTAAATTTATTTCTGGTCTTATTTCTGTTTCTAATTCATTATTCTGTACATTTTAGTAAAGAAAAGGAAAGATAATTGAATAAAAAAATATTTATATTTTTTTTTAATTTGTGCAATAGTTGATATTCCCGGATATATATGTTATGATGATTAATTTTTAATCAAAATTTTATTCTTTTGCATATCAAACTTTTTTAAACACTAGCTTTGATGTCAACAAAAATGATGATACCACTACAATCCTGGAGACTGTACTGTTTCTTCGACAACGGCTGCAAGGTAGTAATTTGTCCTAGATTAAACTCAACTGCCAGGCTTCGTACCCCATTCACATGAGCTCACCTACTTTATAGAGGCTGGGTTAGCCCCAAGAGGTTCTCCAGATCACACACGGTCCATCCCCTACTATAAATAAACCATCTGCTACATTCGATATGTATATATCGATATACACATATTTTAAAAAAATTATTTAACTGTTTCTTTTTTTTTAATATGCTTAATGGTCTTGAATTAATTGTGTCCTCTTCCTCTTTCTTCCTGCAACTCTTCTTTTGAGTGTTATGTTTGTTACGAATTATTTATTTTTGGTTTCTGGGTTCGATATATGTTTTATTTGATTATAGCATATATCGCATGGCCATGGAGACAGATACCTTGCTCTAATTGGAAAGAGGTGATGACTGGTGTAGGGCATTCTATTCTTAGTGGAGAACAGGAATGGCCGACGGTTCATTACCTCTAGATAGTACCGCCATATAACTGGATTCTCCAGGCATTATATTAATAATATTATGTATCATTAATATATAATTTATCTAATGAATATCGTAGTAATAATATCTGTAATAATGCCGAGTCAATAGAGCCTTTGTCTCCACCTGGTAATGGTATATCTTCCTTAAAAATAACTTCTCCGGTTTTCAGGAGTCAGCAGAATTTCTTTTAAGGACCTGTGTAACAATATTTAATAGCTGTATTATTACAATTTGCTGAGCCTCGCTCTGATTCTTCTATTTTTTTTTCCTTCTTTGTTTCCGATTTCTTCGCGTTTTGTTCTCTTTATAAAGCTGTAACTCTGAAGTAATAGTATCTTAGATAATTTTAGATTTACTATCTCGTATTGTATAATTTTTTTTTTATGATTCAATGATTAGATCGATTTATATACTTTAAAAAATATTGAACTATAAAAATCTCAACAATAAAAGTTGAACGTCTTGGAGCTAGGTTGCTGTCTTTATTATGAATCTGTTTGGACTGTTGATGTGAGATGTGGGGTACTTTTTCGGTGTGATTTTTGTTTTGGTATGTGTCCTGAAAATACCTGAATTGGCTAAACGTTGACTAGTTGGTTTTCCCAGTAATTTAGAAACCTATGGCTTTGCTTTTTGGCATTTTTGTTATTGCATTCTAATTAAAACATTGATTTTACTTAAGGAAGTTTTAATGTTGAAAGAGCGCAGGGTAGGTCATTACGTAGGATACTCTGTTACTGAGCTTTAGTCCCGAGTTAAAGATATTTCAATGCCAGATAGGTTATTTAATCTCTTAAAAACGTGAACCTCCTGGTTTCGCCCAGCCTCTTTAATTAGTGTGAAACCCGGCCTTTGAATGTGATCTCGTCCTTATCACTACCTTGCACAATCGTTTTTAGAATCTGTTCGGTCTCTACCACGTACTGAGCCCAATATCCTTGATGGATCGTATTTTTACTGTTCTATTTTCGGAATATTGAAATGTTTTTATATATTTTTCTTATTTCGAATTACTGAATAATACTATAGTGTACATAGTTTCTATTTTTCCTATATCTTTCATTAGTAGGATGTCTGAGGAATCAGAAAAATATATTGTTCATCACGTATACAATTTGTATGTATTTATGTTTAGTATTGTATGCATAGCTTATCTTTATTGTTGAGTTGCCGGCCCCAGTAAACATCCACCCTTGGTATGATTGTGTTTTTCTGGAGTGCTTCTGACTGACTAAACAGACATTGAGTGAGGAGATAGACCACGTACCCTGGAGATTGAAGGGGTGGACCTGGGGGGTGACAGTACTCGTCCTTCAACTACCGAAAAGAAGTTGGCTTACTTTACTTAGCAAACAAAGTAATAATAATAGTTTAAAAAGTCACCTTGACTTGGCGAATACATAAAATCATTTTTTAATAATCAAGACTTGATGATTGGTCATTGCGGTTCTACTATTCATTAAAAAAATTAAATATATGCTATGTAATCGCAATTTTATTAAAAATTACATTTTGCCCAATTCTGGTCAAACATTTTACTTAAATACACTACATTTTTTCATTAATTAAATTCTTAAATTCATCCTAGTCAGTTTATCGGAAATATTTTTATTTAGTAAGCCAAAAAAGTAATGTATTTAATAAATAAGGAATAAAATTATTCGTTTTTGCTGACAGTACTCTCTTGGTGCTCACCCAGCCTCTGTAATGTGTATACCCTAATTGGGAAATGAAATAGGCAGTTGAGTGTAATCTTAATGCTTATATTTTTATTTTTGAAGAGAAAAAATATGCCCAGGGCCGGGAATCGAACCCGGGTCTCCCACATTTCCGTTGTGGTGCTCTACCAACTGAGCTATCCTGGATCGTACCTCGGTCAGACATACTCGTATCCATTCTCTTCGCTGATCCCCTATCCCCGTGTTCTCGCAATTTGCGATATGTACAAGGGGAAGAATGTTCATCGAGCATTAATTTAATTAGCCATTACATAAACTCCCCGCCAAAAGTATCGCAACACTTTGAAAATGTGAATTTTACAAAATCGTCTGTCTTTTCATGATAAAGAAAGGTTCTGAAGTCTGTAATAAGCATTTTTAAACTGGACATAAACAAGTCATATTAAAATAAATTATAATATCTCTTCCAATAAACAAAAATGAAAAAGAAAATCTCGAGAACTATGGGTGTTGCAGTGCTTTTGATGCGGAGTTTATTATTATAATTTTTTTTATTTTTAATTTTTATAATTTTAAATATTTTAATTTTTAAGAGAAAAGATATGCTCAGGGCCTGGATTTAAAATTATAACAATTAATAAAAAAAAAAAAAAAAATAAATTATCTTAATACATATAGTTTAAATAGATATATGCCAAGTCGATTTTTATTTATTAATAAATACATCTTTGTTTAAATTTATTTTAAAATAAAATACGAATCAAGCAAACTAAATTTGAATCTTGAATATATATCGGCAATATACAGCATAGTAACTATTTATGGTTACAAAAAAATTAACCTCTTTTCTTTAAGAAGATGTAGACCTTAATCTTTACTTAGTTGATTTAATAAGTTGAGGTTATGCAGACTGCTTATGTGTGCTTGATATAGTAGTTAAAAATTGTTGGTTAATGAGGTGTTATTTGCACTGAAATACTTTTTTTTTATATTAGGCATTTAAATGCGTTTCGACATTTAAAGAAATTGAAGTTGCCCATAGTTAGAGCTTATACATATATTATAAATGTATATGTCATACGTTATAGCCTGTGCTACATGACAGGACTATGTTAGAGTCAGCGCAGACTCCTCGTTGAGACAGTGACTAGGTGGAGGCTATATCTGGTCCGTCTGGATCTGTGGGAGGTCGCCCTTGTCCGGAATAGTAGCAGTGTGTCGTCTCGGCTAGTGATCCTAGGCCGGGGTATCGTATCCATCTGGTTCAGTTTAATCTAATAAGCGGAGTATGCCGAAGGTCTCCGGAGGAGCGAAGAAGTTCTGAAAGGAATCTGGAGACAAAGCTAACCACATAGGTAGGAGATCCAAAAAAGATACGTGAAATTAGAAAACAGGACACTTGTGTATTAGCTGATCTCCATGAATCTCCTTATCTTGTTTAATATATTCTTATCAATCGTCTTATTTGAGTTACTTGTGTGCGGGTTATTAAATTATTTTCTGTTATTATTTTATACCGGAGGCTTAATAGGCGTTAATATTATTACTATTTCACAACGAATTCTGAAACGCCAAAAGACTGATGAAACATTTCCGCAATAACTCTCTCTCTTTCTCTTGTGCTTTTTATAACTCAGTGTTGAGTGAATCTTTCTCAAGACGATGGAAGTTTATTGATAAAGAGGATAGAAAGTAAGTTGCTAACTTCAAGTCCCAAGGGAGAAAGTTCGTTAAGTACGGTTTGCTGACCAACTGCAATTAAGTACTAAATGCATTATGATACTAGAAACAGAAAATTAGTAAGTTGACTATTAGAAGCTGGACGTATGATCTATGTTAACATAAAACAGAAAACCTGTTCCACTGCAACCCACGAAGGGGTCAGTGTTGTTTCTTGGACAACGGTTGTTCAGGAAGGTGAATTATCCTGGACCCCAATTAAGGGTATCCACTTGATAGACGCTGGGCGAGCCCCAGGAGGGTCTTGAGAACCCACAAAGTCCTTCACCTACTGTTAACAGATTAAATCAATTAGTTAGTTAATAGATTAAATAAATTATATAATTATTATTTAAATGATAAATGTTTAATAGAAACAAAGAGGAAAAAATTGTGACATACCGGATACGTTTTTTCAGTATTGAACGCTTCACAATATAAAAAATAACAAATTAATTCAGTCCCGTATTTTTTATCCTGTTTCAACTGAGATAAAAATATCGTGAAAATTTAATAATAATAATAATTAAATAAGAAATAATAATAATAATTTAATTGAGGAATAAAAATAAGTAAAGAATCCCCGTAGCGAGCGGAGATATCGCCATATTGAGGACAGTTCCGCCAGAATTGTGTAACTTATTCCCCTGAAGGTTTTTCTCCTTTATGACAGGACTTAATTGTCTCCTTGTTAATAATAAATAATTATTATATAAACGGTTTAAGGGAAACAAAAATGTTAAGTTTGTCGTCTTTTAATTAAATCGGTTGTAGTTTACTGTCAATTTTTATAGAATAGTGCTATCGTATACTTATTTGAATTAAAAAATAATTTTTGGAATAATTTTATTTATTTTTCTAGAGCACCATCCACCATTTAAAGCCTTATTTTAAGCACATTAAAAATTTAAAAACATCTAATTGGCAGGTTAGAAGGTTGCTGATTATGAAAAGATAGTCTAAATAAATAAATTTTATTATAAATTTAATGGAACTTTTTGCACTTGTTTGTGAAATTTTGGAGTAAAGTAATTGACTTGGAACTTCATCGACCTTCGTTTCATTTTCATTTGTTTCAAAGTAAGTTACTGAACGTGTTAGATATTCCTGAAATTTCCATCTTTAAGAATTTTTAAACTGATATAAAATCTCTTTTCTGCTATGATCTTTAATAGAGAATAATTGTTATTTTTGGGAATTATATGAATACAATTAATGAAACATATTCCCTATAGTTTGTATATAAACAATATTATTGTTATGCAAATTTCGTTATTAATTTATTTTTTTCAACACTTAAAATAAACAGAATTAAATCAATATAACCTAATTTATTTTTGTGATATAATACCTTTTCTTGATTGAAAATTTATATAATTTATATATAAATAAATTATCTTCAATCTATGGCTCAGGTGTTGTCAGCCTAATATATTTTAGTAATTTATTTTTTGAAGGTGATTTTTTTACATCTGGTATATTTTAGGAAGTCTCGATTTCGTTGGGTATTCTATCTAAAAACTATTAAAACTAATAATCAATTATTATTACAACTATTAAAACATGACTAATACTTGTTCCATTGTTTTCTGTTGAATTGAAAGCATATTTCAGATAAATAGATAATTTCAAGGTTGTAATAATTAGTTTTTTTAGAAATGAATCCTATAATGATAAGTTTGGAGAGTTAGCAATTCTTTAGGCGCAGAATGAAGCTCTAAGTACATGACAAATAATATGCATATCTATTATTGATTTTAACACTCGAAATATTTTAGATAGCGTAAGTGTTTCAAGTTTGTTTTTCTCATCTAACATCTATGTATTGTTTTTCACGTTTAATATCTTATATATTTTTTTCTTTACATCTACATATGAAATGAGTTCTTTAAATATTTACTTCGTATATGAGTTTATTTTTCCGAATTTATTTAACCGATTGATGCATTTGTCTTTACTCTATTGCTAATTCATTCTCTATCTATTATTCTATTAGGTCAATATTTTTCTGGTTAGAAACAGGGCAGTAGATCTTTTAAATTAAAGAAAGACAAAAATAAATAATTATATTTATGTATTGTTTTAATATCAACTATTTTAAAACTGTATTTTTCACGTCTATTACAATCTAAATTTGCTCTTCTTAATGTGTTAAGATAAATACGACTCATAAATATAGGTTTCTTTCTACTATTATCAGTCACATTGAAACGATAAAAAATACCTTGATACATTGTCATTTTCATTTGCTACCCAATCATTCTTTAGTTATGGTATTCTTGGCTAAAATTCAAAGTATGTTTTCAGTTCTAGTGTTTAGAGATAATGGGTTAGTTAATCTCCTAAATTCGTTATCAGTCAAGTATCCTAACCTATTTCCACCATCTTATCAGATAACACCAGTGTGTACAAACTGAATTTTTCCCTCAAGTGATGTGTTGTCTATGATTCAACATTCCTGCGTAGTTTTCCTTATGTCGCAATTCAAAATTTATTAATATGCGATTATTATAAATTATTGTTGTACTTCCCCATGGTGTTTACTAGTACGAAATGTGACAATAATGGGAGGATTAGGAGGAGAAAAGATTACATAAAGGAAATTTCCTGAGTCTTAGTGTAAATAGTAATCGTTTTATTTAATGTGGCTGTTATAGGAGACACTAAATGTTGAAATTATATTTATTTTTATTTAAATCAAAACCAAATGTTGGGAATGGATACCATGTATCGATTCAGGAGGCTTCAATATGTTTGAAAAATAAGTGTTTAAGCGTAGTCAGATGGTAACTTTTAATATTTTTTTTATCACAAATTACCACGTTTTTAATCAAATAATCCTACGATGGGATCATGGTTGAATTCTTCAAAATAAAAAAAAAATCGAAAAATTAAAAATAATACTATATACTTTGTTTTCATTTCTGTCTTGTATCTCATATCCATCAGTGATTTATAAGAAATATTTATTTTCTTTAAAACGTAGATTAGTGTTAATTTTAATACCTAGATATAGTAAAACATGTTCCACTACAACCCATGAAGAGATTCAGTACCTGGTAGAGGCTGTAATTTTTCAAGGACAATATACTGGGAGGTGATTTTACTTAGATCACTCTCAACCGCCAGGTTTTCCTCCCTATTTGGGGAATCCAAATATAGAGACTGGGCGAGCCTTAGGAGGATCTTCAGATCTCACATCATCAGAGAGGATCTATCTCTGGTTGTTAACAGATTAAATAAATTATCTGCCTCACCCGGATTTGAACCCGGAACCTTCGACAGGGCAACTCAGCGCTCCAAGACATTGTAATCGATTAATTATAATAGAGTATTTATTTTTACGGTTCGCTCAATATACTTGTTTTCGAAAGCCCTATCTCCTGGTTCAACCCAGAGCCATTCCCTTACTATGGATGGCGTGCTATCAGGAACGACCTAGGATATCTGAAGTAACCCATTGCGGGTATCCATCCCCGAAACCTATTCCATTTGGTTGGGACGTCAAGAAGAACCCTCTCCCCCGATGTGACTTATAATCAGGGATCACGCGAAGCAACCCCCTGGTTACGACGGATGCGATTACCTTCTACTATTCGATACCAGGGGGGTCGTAGCGTTTAATCAACAGTTATATTCTTCCGCAGCCTATCCTACTGGTTGCTTAACGAAAATAAATCTTTTCCGATGGAGAGGAAAATAGTTGACTGGAAGACCTAACTCTCACATAAATCTTTTCCATTCTTTACAGTTTAAATAAAATATACTTATTATCTTTTCTGCTATATTGCGTTATTACTTTTTATTTATTCTACATCGGAGGTGACCTTTATTTTATAATAATCTATACATTTCAAATGCTTTGTCCTGAATGACTGAGGGATCAACGCAGAGCCTAAACCGCTGATCCTAGAGACCTGAAACTTGAAGGGTGTGTTCTTTGTATGACGTAGGCATCCGATAAGAAAGGATTTTCCGAAATTCTACCCCTAAGGGGGTGAAAAAGGGGGGAAAAGTCTGTATGCTTGCTCACGTGTTTCTTACTGGCAAAATCTACATATTTTCGCTGAACAAAACAAATCAAGTATCATAGTTCACTTCTTGCTGCTGCAGTACGACAAGTGAAACCGTTATACTAAGTAATCTGTTTCAATGTATTCAATAACATTACATACTAATCCTTTACTGACAAGAAAAACAGTAAACTTCCGTCCGTCCCATTTGTTAATCAGTGTCAATGTATGTTTCACGGCTGTGCTGATCCGCCTGTGATGAAATTTGGTATGGATAATCACAAGCCAGGGGAAGGACTTAGGCTACTTTTTATCAACACTGTCTACAGATTGTATAAAACTACACTCTGATTGACTAGCACACACAGAGGTCAACGCGCAGCAGAAACCACTGAACTTGGCATCTTGAAATTTGCAGCTAGCTAACATGAGCACTATGACAAAAATTTGGACAATTCCAATCTGAAATTTCGTAAAACGAGTAACTTATAGTTAAAAAAAAATTAAATTATTTATTTAAAATGATCTTTCGCGAAACTTCCACTCGTACTCGACCAAATTCCACGTGAGTGAAGCCGTGGGCTAAAGCTAGTAATATTATATGTGTTAATTATTGATAAACCCTATTTTGTTTTGAGGAAGTGATAATTTCCTAACGATTTTTTTTTCATCCAGTGTCGATTAATTTATTTATTAATTGATAGTAGAGTTAATAAGTAATAGTCAGTCGCTATCTAAATATATTTCTTCTTCTTGTATGACTCTACAGCCCATCAATGAGCCCTGGCCTCCTCAATAGTTGACCGCCAGTGCTGCGCCCTTCCAGTTCCGGATGTTGAGTAGGCTCCTGGAGTACTCACTGATTCCATCCAGCCATTGCTGCTATATTTATCTCTACTGCCATATAACAAGATTGCATTTATTTTTCCAAATAGCATAAAAAAAAAAAAGAATCATGTTTAGATTGCCTTTATTCTATGTTTAATATTATATTATTATTAACTATAAATTTTATTTTAATTTATGCTAAGAATAAAATAAAGAGTGATACCCAACCTCTATAAAGTGGATACTCAAATGCATCTCAGAAGGATTACTTACCAGCAAAATAATTGTCTTAGGAACAGTACAATCTACCATGTAATGAACACAACGACTCTTGATGGGTTGTGGTACCTAAAAATATGGTTTATGTTAAAGAACGCATGCATCTATAAATAAATAAAATTTATAATATCGTTAATTAGATAAAAATAAATAAATAATTGTAAAGACTGGATTGAGATATATAGGAGGAGGCTGGTGAGAGACAGGTTGGTGCGATCAGCTGTGGAGAGCGGAAACGGGAAGTGGGAGGGGGAGGGGGGTATACCCACTTATCTCCCCACCTACTGTTTGTGTCCACACAAAAAAAAATATATATAAAAAATAAACATAGAAAAAATCTCAATAGGATTGAGGAAGTGCCACTGAACTGAGCACCTTGTATCCGTAAACCGCATTATTATAGCCCTAAAAGTGAGCCGTATCGGTTTACCCTTAAGCACTAAGAAAACTGGTATAAAGCACAAAACTGGCAAAAAACACGAAGGGAGCAGGATGACGACTCATTTGTAGAGCGCTGAGCTGCTAAGCTGAAGGTCCTGGTTTCAAGTCCGGCTGTAACAGATAATTAATTTAATAGTTTAACAGTTGAGCGTGATATTGGACAGTACATCCTCAGAAACATTGGATTCTCTATCATTTTCAGAACCCAAATTCCTTAATGGTTGTAGTGGTACAGGTATTGAAAAAACTTCTACCTCGAAGATTTGTCGTACTGTAAAATTTGCTTCTTGCGTGATTTAAGCTAATTATAAAACATCCTACAAGTGTTCTCACATTCTCTTTTTTTCTTATATTCCTATATCTATACTAACTTACAAGATTAATAATAATTTTCAAATTCGGCAATTCCGGAGGGATACAATTTTGTTGTATTGGCTATAAAATTAAACCTTTCTTGTAACCCCTGGATGAAATTATATTCAGTACATCTTAGAGACTACAATAAAGTCTCTCATCTTTGAGATTTAATAGAGTCAAAGGCTTTGAGCTAATTAAGGGTGCCTATATTATAGAGACTGGGTGAGCCCTAAGAGACCGTGCAGATCCCACACTGACCTTATATGGCTGTTGAAAGATTAAATAATTTATTATCAATGCCGGATTTAAACCCAGGAACTTCAGCTCAGCAAATCATTAATATCGGTCAGTAATAAACTGTTTACTACTGAACGGTTATTATTTTTTAAATGAGTAATGCAGTAAATTCATTATTAATTATATATTTTGATATATAAGTTCTGTTTTAATCATCAAGTATTATAGATCAGATTTATGTATGATTTTTTTAAATATATATTTATGTATCTATGTTTTTATATATTTATTGTATACTCTCAATATATACCTTCTATCTCTCTCATTAATTCTATCCCTTCTCGATATCCTTCCATAGGCAATATCCTCCTCGCTAGTGCTGTCATTAAGAAGACCGCTAGGTGTTTTCACAACCCCCTGTTGATAGATGATGTTGGGGAGGGTGGAACAAAGATATGATGTACGGCAATTCTGTTTTGCTGGGGGCGAAATGAATGGAAGAGTCTTAAGCCCGACTACTTTTATGAATTTTTTTTTATGGACTGCTCTCATAAACACTCTTCGTTCTTTAATAATAATGATCTTTATTTAATACATTGAGCGGGTTGGAGCTATGGTTGGTGTCAAGTACAGATGTGGCAGATAAATATTGTTACTGTTAACAGCTATGGATGCACCCTGTGGGCGTTAGGACCCTTCAGACCCTCTTGGGGACAACCCAGCCTCTTTAAAGTGGATACCCTTAAATGGGGAAAACCTTACGCGTTATCTCCGGCAAATCATCGTCCTGCAAACCGTTATTCTAGAATCTGTATACCATGCATCCGTCTCTACCATGTACTAAGCCCTTCATGAGTTGTAGTGGTGGCTTGTTTTCTTTCTTTTTTTTATAAATACTAGTTAATTTGTATTTATCGAATATAATTATTTCTATAACAATTATATTATAAATAATTTATTTTGCTTATTATATAATTGGACACACATGTTGTTGGAACATATTAAATATATAGTACATTTACAATAACAAATTATTAATCATTACATTTCTTACTTTTTTATCAATACATTTTTTCCTACTTATTACAGAAACTGAGATAAACATAATTGATAAACCGGAAGCGATACTTGTTACTATGTGTGTTAGGAATAGTAGGTACTAAAAATCACCCATTTAAAGTTTTTACTTTATTGATCGTAACTGTTAATCGTTTTTAACTTTATTATTACTTAAGAACATTTGTAATAATTGTAGTGTTTTATAATTTCTGTAAATTAAATAATAAAAATAATTGAGTAATGTATAATGATAATAATTGTGTAATTTAAGTAATAATTGCGAACATATCAACACTTCATAGATTTTAATTTTAATTTGATTCATGACAAGTTTTTTAGCTACATAATTATTGTCTAATTGGCGTACAACAAATGGGATGCCTCTTCATATATTTTATATGATATTATGATTTTGGAATTAATGAATGATTCTCAAGCAGTTGCGTTTGGGAGTTATCCTTATTGAAATTTAAAAATTCTCTAATTCCTCCTCTGTAATTATCAGAAAGTTTTTCACGATTGTAGACAGAAGGAAATAAAATAAGTATTTTTCTTTATTCTTTTGTTCAAAATCCATATTATTTTTAATATGAAGATGATAGAGAAAAAATATAGATCCATCAATATCTCATTTTAG
>CM073765.1:75969597-76035765 GCA_037127475.1 Arma custos | reverse complement strand
AATCCTGTAAAATTAATTATTTAAACTTATTCATTGATGTTTTTAGTCATATAAATTGTATAAAACCTTCTAGCTGTGCTTAAAATACTAATTTTATTTCATATTTTGTTTTTTTAATATTTTTTTATTTTTCCTACATGAAGTAAATTTGCTGATAGAATTGAACAGAATAGAATAGAAAAGTAACTTTATTCTGGGACTAAGTCCCTTTAGAATAACAAACATGAACAGAAAAAGAAACATAATATTTATCTGGCCAGAAGGCTAAATGTTACAAATCATAAAGAGTGTAAAAAATGACAAAAAAACAATTTAAAAAGAAATATTTAAACAAAAATAATAAAAAGCATGAGCCTAGCATGCCATAATTTCTTTACCTGATGTACAGTTTCTTAAAAGACAATATTAAAAGAAATACATTGCACAATGAATTATGCTATACATTACATCTAAGCAAAGGCTAACATGCTTCGAGAGTATCTTTTTGGGAAGCTAGGAGATGTTTAACACTTGTGGAGAAACTACCCATCGGTAGCACTCCAATAAAGTTCTATAGTAGAAGGTCTCGAGGCCATCTTCTTTTAGATGCTTCGGAGTTCGGGTTATCAGGAATAGTATGGGAAGCAAATTGAGAGACTAGCGGATTCAAGTGTGTATGGAGCTTGTCATGGAAGGATAGGTATCTAGTTTGGGCCAAATCAGCAACATATGGGATATTAAGATCATGATGTATGAGTGTTTGTAACATACGTGCACACGTAATAAGGAGCATTGAGGATTTTACGAAGGATTTTGGATTGTAAGGATTGGATACGAGATGAATTGGATGGTTTAGTAGAGCCTCAAAGCTCAACTCCGTATGTCCAAATAGGCCTGATAACTGTCATGTAAATGAGTCTTTTGTCATTAATTGGGAGCTTAGAACGTTTGTCCAGTAAATGTTGAAGTAGGCGAAAACGTCGAGCAGTTTCTTGTCTTTTCATTTTATTTTAATGTAATTCTATAAACTTGCCTGTAACTATTAAAATCACATGTAATGTGCTTATTTAAGCATGGAGCATGTCCTAATATTAATAAACGGTCCTTCCATGGGGTTACCATTGGGGGAAAATAGAAAAAAAAAATATGTCCACTAATTTAAATTTATTTAGAAATAATACAAACGGACATTTCATATGAAACGATCCAATAAATAGATAAATAGGTATATATATATATATATATATATATATATATATATATATATATATATATATATATATATAGGGCTGAGGCACAATATCGTGTAAAGTTGTTGCTGCAAGTCCTGTGTGGTTATGTCTTCAAAGGTCCCTCTATCTTCTAATAAAAGAGCTCTATTGCCCTTGCAGGAATGGGCCATTCTTTGAAGTGCCTTCGCTTTGCAGCTCTATTTTTCCACAGGAACACGTTACTTGCCAACTTTCCTCTCTCTTTCCTTTATGCATTTGTGCTTAAGGGCCTCCTACTTGAAATAAGTAGGTAAATACTAGATAGGAAATTGCTTATACAATAGAATTAGGGGAGTGAAGATTACAATAAAATTTAATTATTTAAACAATTGTATTAATCGTGAGTTTCTTGGAACGAATTAAAGAAATAATATTTTTGGAGAACGGAGATAGTTGGGGGGTGCAGTCAAAAAAACACCAAATAAGTACTAGACTTAACAAACAGAACAAAAATAATAAATAAATAATATTTATAAATAAATAAGTAAAGTTTATAAATAATAAATAAATAAATATAAATTATATAAATAATAAATATTAAATAAATTATATTATAAATTATTATATAAATAATAAATAAATAAGTATAAATTATATAAATAATAAATATTAAATAAATTATATTATAAATTATTATATAAATAATAAATAAATAATATTTTTGTTTTGAAGAGAAAATATTTGCCCTGGGCGTGACTCGAGCCTGGGTCGTCTGCATCTCTAGTGCTCTAAACTACTGAGCTACCAGGGGTCGTATCCAAGTCAAACAAATCTGTTCTCTTTGCCGTGGAGATCATGAATTAATAAACAAACCTTTACCACTACAACCTATGAAATGTATTAGAGTTAGTAAATGGCTTATTGAACATTAGTGGCAATAAATGAACAAATTGAAAATATTTGTTTGTACAGTGCATATAGATTTTACTGTAATGAAAATAATTATTTACTATTTCTTTTTCAGAATCCGCCATCTCCAGCGCAAGGATTAATATTGTGACTGTAGTGAGGTAAGAAATATTATGATATCATTAAAAATCAATTTACTTTTTAAATATGAAATAATCTGATCATAGATGGATTTCGAGTTATGTTGAGTAAGATCTGTACAACTATTAAACAACCTTTTACATAATTATTTTTGTATTACTTAAATTTTAACATTTAAACTAATGCTGATTAAAAGAAATTGTATAACTCATGCACCGCCAGATAGGTGTCGCAGGTCTCGAGCATGTTGCTGACCTGAACCAACAACTTTACCCTCTAATAAACGCGGCTAAAAAAGTATTTACTTAAAACAAAGAATCAGTTTATTCTTTAACTTCACAACTATTAATCGACATTTTAGATAAATATAAGTAGTTTTATATAATAATGGAATTTTAACATTTAAAATAACGATGACCATCATACGACCTATTTGAACTTACGGGGTAGAGCTATGGGGCTCCACTAAACCATCTAATTCCTCTCGTATCCAATCCCTACAATCCAAAATCCTTCGTAAAATCCTCAATGCTCCTTATTTTGTTAAGAATAAAGTCATCCATAACGACCTTAACGTCCCTTTTGTTGCTGATTTAGCCCGAACCCGGTATCTATCCTTTCATAGCAAACTTCATTCCCATTCAAACCCTCTAGTTTCAAACCTAGCTTCCTCTTCAATTCCCGATAATCCTCCGAGGCGTCTGAAAAGAAGATGGCCACGTGACCTTCTTATTTGAACTTTGATTTGAGTACTACCAGTGGGTAGTTTCTCTACTTGTCATTCTCATGTCATTATGTAACACGCATTCTATTTACTTGTTGTTTAATTGTAATACAGTTGTAAATATCAATAAATAAATTTAAAAAATAAATAAATAAATGAAATAACGTTGATTACATGAAATAGTATAACTCATCCACGGGCTGATAGGTGTTAATAGTCACGTGCATGCTGCTGACGCAAAAGTTTACCCCGACCAAACGTGGCTAAAAAAGTTTTAACTAAAAAAAAAAAAAAAAATCAGTTTATTCTTTCAATGCTTTGCAAAAAAACGTCAATGCTTTGTTTTTGCTTCACGTAGGTTATCTTATAATCGAACCCGAACTTATATAAGTACGATTTTTATTTTTTTTTTTACTTTATGAAATTCTATAATAATAATAAACAATCTTCCCACCTACGTCTCGGTCTATCCCGTTTCGGTCGGTACAACGTTTATTATTTTTTTAGGAATTCTTTCGTTACCAACACTAGAAACTTTTCAGCCCATTTTAATCTTCGTGACGCTATTGCTTGAATAATATCAACCGGGGTTAAGTTTGATAATTTCGCGTTGTTGAATCTCCTAATTTTCTCCAGTGGTCTCATCCTTTTTTAGACCGAATATTCTATGCAACACCTTATTCTCGAATACCTTGAGACGTTGTTCACCCTTCAGAGTCAACGGCCACGTTTCACATGCTTAAAGAAGAGTCGGAAGGATGATGGTCTTATATATTCTGATTTTTAGATTTCAGTACAAAATTCGCGAGCTTTGTAATGTCGAGACCGAATAATAACAAGTATTTCCCGCCTTTATTTCCTCTTGAATTTCGTTTTTTTTTGGTCTGTTTCGGAAAACGCATGCAGATTATTTTTTAAATATCTGTTATTTAGAATAAGTTACTTTGATAACTGTTATAACCTAATAGAAATAAAAATGTAAAGAAAGATAAACTCATGTAGTTTACTACATGATACATATGATACTCAGTCATTAAAATGAATGACTTAGAATTGGCGAAAATAGTTAAAAATCAAGAATCAAACATAAAATATGCTCAAGATAAGGGTATTATATATCAAAAAAGACTCTGTTCCAAGGGACATGAAATGAAGTAACCTCAGGAGCTTATACTCAAAGAATCGAATCTCTATGGTCATCTCTCAAGAGAAGGAACAAGAGAGAATGCGGTATCCACCGGACGATGATATATTCGTACCTGTGTGAATATATTTGGAGAAGGAGGCACGAAAACAGGGATTTATTTGAGCAGATCCTAAAGACTATTGTGGATTTTTGTCCTCCAAATTGAAAACATATCTACAATTGTCTTGGTTATTTGTTGTGTTTTAAATTATCCAGAAATACAAACATTTTTTTTTTTTAAAGGATTTTCTTCACAAATGAAGGTTTCCTCATCCAAATTCTTCTTTCAGCCTTCTCTTCCATTCGTCCCTGTCAAGCGCATCCTCCTCCGTCATTCCATGCCCAGCCAAGCTTTCTTCCACTTTAGCTTTCCATTGGGTTCGAGGCCTTCCTCTCTTCCTCCTTCCCTCGGCCTCCCACTCCATGACCAATTTCGGGATCCGCTTACTGTCCATCCGTTTCACATGACCAAACCATTTCAATCTTCTTTCTTCGATGACCTCTAGTATGTTCTTGTTAACTTCCATTCTTTCCCTGATGTCGCTATTTTTGACATGTTCCACTCTTGATATTCGGGCAGATCTTCTCCAGAAGTCCATCTCTACTGATAACAACCTTCTTTCCTGAACTCTATTGAGGGCCCAGGTTTCAGAGCCGTAGATCATTATACTTTGGACCACAGCACTATATATCAGTTTCTTCGTCCTTCCCAGTATATTATTACTCCATAGGAGAGAGTTTAACATGCCAACTGCTTTCCTACCATTCGTTATTCTTTTTTCTACTTCCACATTTGTGGTCCCTCCGCTTTCCAGTATGGACCCCAAATAGCAAAACTGCTCCACTCTGTCCAAGCTCCCAATAGTTGGGTCGTCTGCTTCGCTCCTATCTGTGCACATATACTTAGTTTTAGTATAGTTGACATTTAATCCCCACTGGTTGTATTGGTCTACCGCTTTTCTAAACATGTAACTCGCATCTTCTTCGTCCTGGGCAATAATCACTTGGTCATCAGCAAGTAGTAGATGGTATAAGTGAAAGCCGTTTATAGGTATACCCATCGGATTACATTTTTTGTTCCAAGAAATACAAACATATGTTCTTTTATTTCTATTAGGTTATAACAGTTATCAATAAAAGTTATAAAGTTGTAACTGAATTAATAATCAGGTTACATGTTAAATTTCTGAAACATATGGAGTTATTTCATATAAGTAATCATTATTTCCGAATGCATACGTTTTCCGTTTGTGTTTTTCGTTTTTTTTCTAGTTACCATAGACTCCAAGTACTTTAACTTCTCGACAGAAATTATACGAAAACTGTTTATTTTAAAAACAAAATTAAGATGGAAATGGTCCATTATGGTCCTTCGATCTGTTACCGAAATTTTTTACACTCCATTTCCTCCCCTTCCTACGTTCCACCCAGAACCTTCCGATTACTTAATCAAGAGCAGAGCTTCCCTCCTGCCCCCCCCCTTCAGGTACTACGTCACTAATTTCCTCTATTAGATCGGAGCGAGATGGATTCGGGAGCTAATCAGGTGAGAAACAATGTAAGCTTTAACATCGATCGCCATCTTTTTACTTTAATGCCATCTTCTTCACGGCTTCACTTAGCTCGATTTATTAAATGGTACTCAATAAATCGATGAGTATATTTTTATATATACTTAAAATTATAGAATTTTCCAAAGATAAAGGATACTTTATTCAGACTATAACAGCTGATTAATAGTTTATTTGTTATCACTATTAACTGATAAGAGTAATCAGTTTTATCATCGATTAACGAACTTTTTCCTTTTATGCCATAAAAGCATTATTGTAACCTTGAAAATGATCGTTTTTATGGAAATATTGATTCAGACATTCCCGTTTCGGATTGGTCGAGACATCTAAACGAACACTCCAGTACGTAAAAATTAAAAATAGCTAAAAACAACAAACCTATAACTATTGTAAATTTTTAAAAATTAAATCTTTCTCCACGATTTCCGGCGCGGTATGTGATGAGGGTCTTAACTCTTGGAGGAACTTCATTCATAACTTCATTCTTAGAAATACATTATTTTTTAACGTTCATTTCTTGATGAAATTATTACAGAAATATACATTTCTACATATATACATATAAACTTTTTTGGTACTTTTCCAATCTAACGACGACCTACCCCAGCACGCTCCTCTGGCACTTACCTCAACTATTTGCAGCCTGTCAGGTTATGATGCCTGAAATATATTTGAAATAGTAAACAGACAAGAGGATTCTTAGGAAATGAAATAGGAGATGATATACAGCTAAAATATGATTTTTTTTTTTTATTGTTTTTATTTTTAGCTATTTTTCTTTTAAAGAGAAACGATTTGCCCGGGCATAAGAAGATAAAATATAACATTTATTATAAACAAAATTCATTAAAAATAACAATATCACATCAAAACCGTATCGTATATACACAACAATCAAAACAATTAACCAAAAAACATCACATCGTAGTTAAATATAATTATTAATGTTTCAAATTGAAATATTTAAAATAGAAAATAAATAATAAGATATAATACAACATTTACTATAAACAATATTGATTAAAAAGAACAATATGTTACAAAAATTATAAACAATGTTCATTAAAAAGAACAATATTCAGTTGCAGTTTCATATTATGTCCCTTTCTACAACACATTTTCCGGGGAATGACGTTCCGCTCCTATAAAAATACCACAGCTGACTTTTAATCAATCACCTCGCGAAAAATCTTCATTAAATTCCAACTCATATTGTATAATTAACATGAAAACAAATAAACGTCCACTTGACACAAACAATAACAAAGGACTAAGAAAGGTTTCGGAAACAGTTAAGGAAACTGACACTTGGGGCGCTGGGGTAGGTCGTCGTTAGATTGGAAGAGTACCACTTTTTTTAATACTAAAATTCACTATTATTTTAATTTTCGAGACTATTAAAAAAGAAACGAATGAAAAGTTAAAACTTGTTGTGACTCGACTCAAGGCGACAAATTGCGGAACTGATACCGTATTTTTTATTTTATTTTTCTTGCTTTTTATCGACGTCTTTACGCTTTGTTAGAAGAGGGAATTGTAGATTTTTTTTTATGCCTTTTTTTATTATATTTTATTTTACTTCCTTCTAAATTTATTGGTTTATATAAAATATCGAGGATAATTCAAGCAGAACGGTTGGAAAATAAATAGAAATTGAACCGCAGAAGCGGGAAGATGGGATTTAATGATTACCCTGGAAGCAGCCGTCTGAGCTTGAAATGGGAATTTATGTGCCCGTAAAATTCCCTCATACAGTTCCCCTCAAGCGGTTCCTGCTGAATCCCTTAGGCCGGTCCTTTTCGACAATACACTTGCCCTAAGGCACTTAAATAATATAACAACCTAGTTTTAATTAATATATGATATATCGATATTTTAAATATTCTGGTCATGAAAATACGCTATTTACCATTTACTATTCGTCAGATTGCCAGCTTGGTGATAGGGGAAGTTAAAGCATTTTATGTCATTTCTACATCACGGTCATATCTGTTTCTGTAGTGTACCTCAATATCTCCTCCAAGTGAATAAGTAAAAAAAAAATAATCAAGTATATTTAAACTAGCCAATATGTAATATAATGTAACCAATATGTATATCCATATAACAGTATGTACTACACTACAACCAATCGGATGAGTGTGGCACGCATAAGTTAGCATAAGAACCTACTAAGCCCATGAACCTACTGGCCTTAGGAATTTTCAAATAATGTAAACAATTCTCGGTTATGCCGTCCTTCGGAAGGAACGTCAAACGGAGATCCCAAGCCTGTATGTTGTCAGATACGCCTTAAAAATCCCTTCTCTAATCAAAACTGGATGGGGAAAATATAAATTATCCAATGTAGCATCGTCCGATTCACAATAACAGCATTAAAGTAACGTTAAAAAACAAATAAAAATACAATCTGGCAATTTATAAAGTGAGAGTTCTATATTTTGTCTATCCAGATACAATCACTCTTTTAACGAGTATCAACGGTCGTGGGACCACCATTTTACGCTCCTGCCGAAGGACGGCATAAACAAGGACTTATTACTCATTTTGAAAAAAAATCTAGGGCCGCTTGTCGGATTGTGAACCCTATATCTTGGGCATAGAAGGTTGTTTTGCTAGCTTATATGGGAGTATGGTTCAGTCCTATCTTCTAAAGTTGCTACCACTCATTAAAATTTTGTAAGTTTTTTGAGCCTTTAACGCGACATATAGCGTTTTGGTATTTTTTGATTATGGCAGTATCCTGTTTGTATGTTTTTTTTTTTTTTTTTAAACAGAAGTTTCCACTAATAGTGGGTTTCCTTTACCTAGTGATTAGATGGTATAATCTCCTCCCGTTGACCAAGACCAATCATGGATTCCTCCACTTCGTTATATCAGATATTCTTTGGTCTTCCTTCAGACATTCTTTTCCTGTTTGAGCAACCTCGAAATAGTTAATGGACCTTTTTATGATAGCCCCGAAATATGTTAGGGATATAACACTGATTCAATTACCAGATCACATGTCATATTAATAGAACCTTTTATAAAAAAAACAAACATAAATCACTTTTATAAATTAAACAACTAATAATTTTGATAATAGAAAATAATCCAAAGAATGATTAAAACAAGAAAACAATTTCATCGTTTTTATAGTGGGAAAAATGAAGTTACAAATACTAAACAAATTATAAACAAGTAATTAATATTTAAAAAAAACAATTACTATTCAATCCTACGATAATAAATTTAAGTCCATTAATTCACAAATAAAAGAAGATGCGCAAACAAAGTCTATTACAGATTAATAAAGGTTTATCACGTTTTGTAGCTGAAACGATATAAATAAAAAACTCTTATCTGTCTGTCGCAGTAGATTCCCGTAGATAGTCCATTCTCGGCAGGGCGAGCTGGGTGTTTGAGGCGAAAGAGGATTTTCATCGCGGGGCGACGAAAATGTCTATGAATTTTCCTCAGCAGGGCGAGAGAAAATGTCCACAATTCCTTGCTCCAACAGGGCGAGCGAGGATCAAAATATCGGGTCAGCGAATTAGACTAGTTGAAGTCCACCAAACAACTACACTATTGTTTATAATTTGGACTCGGGCCAACACTGTTTGGATTGATATCGACATAAACAATAGCCGATCGAATCCACCGTCGGCATGTGTCTTTTTTTTCTTAAACTTATAAATAAATTATATTAATTATTTAAACAATAATAAAAAACATAATAATAAACAAATATGAAAATAAACATTTATATTACTATATTTACAAAAGGTGAAAATAAAGGAAATTGTTCTTTTACAAAATATTTATTTTTTTATTTTACGATTAAAATAAACACCACTCCAGCAAATCAAACAAACCATCTGGCCTTAACACAAGTGTCCATACAATTTCAGGCATATTTTCTCAATATCTTCGAGAATAGAATGGTTTTCTCAATTCCTGCCCGTTCGTCTTCAGTAGTCCATTTCTGTGGTTAGTTGTTTTTTAAGGTTGCTTTTCAACGTCCAAGTTTCTGCTCCATATTTCATAACGTTAAATCTAACGGCATCGCTCTCCAAAATCGCCCTGAAGATGACCTACACTGTAGGTCGAAACGTCGGCACATAATATAAGTTTTTTACTTATTCTGTGTTCTTATTGACTGCACCCCCCAACTATCTCCTTTACATTAGATCATCCAGTCAACTATTTTCATCTCATATATTCTATTGTATATTTTTGTTTTTGTTTTGGGGTCAATGTTTCTATTCCATAATACCCAGTTGAGCATCGATATGGTCTTTTAATCTAGAAATTTTTCTTTTTATTTCCGTATCAAATGCACCATCTATCTCAATTATGGAGCCAAGATATTTAAAATGACTAACTCATCTGTCATGTGTTCCGTTTTCTCAGCATCAATTACTAACTCCATTGCTGGCATTCCTCATTTTATTTTCTCAACACATATCCAGCATCTTCTGTTAATGTTAAATTTAAGTTTAAAAATAAATATATTATTTTAAGGCACAAACAATTTAATGATAACTGTGTTTATAAGAAAAATTATAGGTTTAATAAAGTTAATATTGATAAAATAGCTTCCCTTTCGTATTGTACTTACACATAGCCCCTAGGGGTTGGGTGCTGCATTGCAGTATGGGATTTCGATAATTCTACTTCATCTTCAAGTGTTCTGCACCACAATTCCCCTTGTTTCATCATATAAGATGTATTTATATTATATCGATACATGTAATTTTGTTGTATTTTATAATAAATTTTATTAGAATGTGGAGTTTTAATTACAAAAGTATATATCTTTATTGTTATCAATGAATTAACGTTATCATACTGATGTTATCGTTGTCGATTTTTTCTCCTTATTCGTTTTTATTTTTTTTTCTTACTTTTTCAAAAAAAAAATAATTACCATCAAAAGAACTATAAATAAAAAATAAATTATAAATTCGAAGTAGTTTTTTCGTAAATGATCCATGCCCTCATATTATGGATCGTTCAAATAATTTAGAATCTAAGCTATGGAATTATTACTCGACGTTTCAGGCTACTTCAACATTTACTTGACAAACGCTCTAAGCTCCCAATTAATTACAAAAGACTCATATACATGACAATCATTAGATCCATCTGGACTCAAATTCATATATATACATAAGGTATTCAAACCTTACAATCCAAACTCCTCAATGCTCCTTACTTTGTTACGAACAAAGTAATCCATAATTACCTTAATGTCCCGTTTATTGCTGATTTGGCCTGAATCCGATATAATTCTTTTCATGAAAAACTTCATTCCCACTCAAACCCACTAGTTTCAAACCTCGCAACCTCTTCAATTCCTGATAATCCTCCGAGGCGTCTGAAAAGAAGATGGCCTCGTGACTTAGGGTGCACCTACATTGTATCCGATGCGATACGATCAGAATTCGGAAGCAAACCATGTGACTGCAATATATCGAGGGTGCCTACATTGGATCCGCTGCGATCCGATCCATTTTTATCCGAGCAATCCGACCGATTTAGTCGCTCGTGGAATCAAAATAGTTTATTTATACGGAAGCGCCTACATTGGATCCGATCCGATACTGTACGATCAGGTGCGATTTTCACATTTCAAAATCACTAGTTTTCAATCCTATAAGCCAGCCGTTACCATGTGTGGCAACCTAACCTTTATTGTCTAAAATGTTTATTAAAAAATGTACATTCGGTTTAAAATGTTTATTAAAAATACATTCAAATTATTAATGTAATTTGATAATTAACTATTATATAAATATCCGTCATAAATCAAAATTAAATATTCTCAATCCTCATTAAAATATGTCATTACTAATCTTCATGAACCATTAAATATAGTAGCGAAGGTTATTTTTCCGTTGAATAAAATTAAATCTATCAAAAATGTACATAAAAAATATACCTACATAAAATTTTATTTCGTCAAAGAAAATTGGAAACATTAACTTTTGATACAATTATCATCGTAATGTTTAATTTATTTGTTAAACAGTTGGTAACACTGGGAGGTAAGGACTTTTCTGATTTTTTATACTCGTTTGCAAAGATGAACAACAAAATAGACTTACTCATTGAATTAGTTCGAAAAGAGCCTTGATTGTGTCATCAAAGAAATAAATATTATCACAATCGAGAAAATTAAATCATTATATAAAACACGAATATATAAAAAAACACAATAAATTCTATTTTTTTTTATTGAAAAACAACTGAATTATTTATTTATAGTCATACAGCAAGACAAAAATATTTTATTATAGTAATATTACCTCATTCTTATAACATTTGGTTCTTTAAATTTATAAAATTAAGATTATTTATTAATTATTTTTAATATATTTATATTTCACTATAATATATATATAAAATATAAGAAATAAAAGAATAAAATTAATACTATTTTATTCGGAAGGCAGTGACTAGTTTCACTATCGGATTGAAAAGAATATAATCGTGTCGGATCTGATCCAGTGTAGGCACTCACTGCGTATTTCAGTTATTTGTTTTTTCAGCCCACCATCCTATGTGATAGAATAGGATCGCGTCGCATCGCATCGGATCCAATGTAGGTCCACCCTTAAGCTGCACTTTTTATTTGAGTACTACCACTGGTTTCTCTACTTACTTTTGTCTCCGGATTTATCTTTCATTGTATTTACTTGATGTATTCTGTATATAGTTGTAAATTTCAATAAATACATTTAAAAAAAAGCTATGGAATAAATTACTCCAGATCCTTAATAATATTTAAATAAACATTAATATTTAAAAAGCAGAGCGATAGCAACAAGATTAAGCAGACTAAAAGCCATAGGTTCAGTATATATGATTGAGTAATATTGAGGGAATTGCTGAAAGCTGTACCAGCTAAACGAATTTCAATTTCAAAGCGATGTCATCAAAGCCATTTTAGCAGAATTAATTTGACATTAAATCGAATATAGAGAAGAAAATGGCCCACAAATATTTTCATCTGTTCCACTAAACCCCATGAAGAGGCTTGGGATCACAATATGGTGGAGTCTGTACCGTTCCTTGGACAAGGATTGTGGAGGGTGGTAATTTGTCCAAGATCACGATTGGCCGCCATATTTTCCCCCAATTAAAGGTACCCACTTTTGTATTGCCCACTCGAAACCACCTGTGTTCTGAGGGTCTCTAGAACCCACGAGGTTCATCAGCGGCAGCAGATTATAGAAATACCAAAAGATGCTAGTTAATGCCCTGCGATTAAAAGTTATGTAGAAAGGAGATAGTTGGGGGGGTGCAGTAAAAAAAAAAAACACTGAATAAGTACTAGACTTATATTTATGTGCCGACGTTTCGACCTACAGTGTAGGCCATCTTCAGGGCTATGAGAGAGAAACAAACAGAACAAAAATATAAAAATGTACAGTAACAATAATATGGTGACAAGTAATGTAGAAAATAAAATAGTGACAGATATGAAAATTAAAGATAACGAATATTAAAAAAGTGACAGAATATAATAAAATTAAGATATAGACAGATTTAATAAAATTAAAGATAATGAAAAGACATTAAAATAGTGACAGATATAAGTTAATTAAGATAAAGACAGATTTAATAAAATTAAAGATAATGAAAAGACATTAAAATAGTGACAGATATAAGTTAATTAAGATAAAGACAGATTTTATAAAATTAAAGATAATGGACAGATATTAAAATAGTGACAGATATAATAATGATTATTATATCTGTATATATAATAATCATTATTATATCTTTCACTATTTTAATTTCTGTTCATTATCTTTAATTTTATAAAATCTGTCTTGTTTGTTTGTTCATTTAACGTCACTTTATGCTGCTATGGCTAATCGGACGATGCTACAGTGGGAGCTCTAAATTTTGCCTATCCAGGTTTAATTAGGATAGGGATTTTTAACGAGTACCTGACATCGTACAGGCTCGGGACCCCCGTTTAACGTCCCTTCCGAAGGACGGCGTAACTAAGGATTTTTTACTCCCTTAAAAAAAATCCTAGGGCCACCTGCCGGGCTACGAACCCGCGAACTTGGGCTTAGTAGTTTGTTACGCTAACCACTAGACCACAGGTGACCTTAAACCTTGGGGAGGTATGGTGTATCCTTGCGTGAGGAACTCAGTACTACAATAAAACCATAAAATCTGTCTTTATCTTAATTTTATTATATCTGTTACTATTTTAATTTCTTTTCATAATCTTTAATTTTATTAAATCTGTCTATATCTTAATTTTATTATATTCTGTCACTTTTTTAATATTCGTTATCTTTAATTTTCATATCTGTCACTATTTCAATTTTCTACATTACACGTCACCATATTATTGTTAATGTACGTTTTTATATTTTTTTGTTCTGTTTGTTTCTCTCTCATAGCCCTGAAGATGACCTACACTGTAGGTCGAAACGTCGGCAAATAATTATAAGTCTAGCACTTATTCAGTGTTTTTTACTGCACCCCCCAACTATCTCCTTTCTACATTTGATCATCCAGTCAAATATTTTCCTCTCATACATGGATTGAAAGTTATGTTTAGAATATTTATTAAGCAATAAAGTCTTTTAAGAACTTGACTAAAACACTCATCAAATCTGAGTGCTAATATTTCTTTTTTTTTTTAACGGAACGGCCTTAGAGGCCACGCGAATATCATTATTTTCACAAATATTCATTTAGATCGGGAAAAACCGTTATCCAGTCTGTATAAAATCTTAATTTATTAAAATTATTATGACGTTTCTACAAATTATGTCATTTTCAATCATTCTATTAAGTGTCCTGCATCAATTAACATCATATTGTTACGGGCTACTGGGTGTCAAAATTAAACTACTCCTAAATTCAAGATACTAATATTTATTAACAAATTGAATAAAAGAATACAATGAAATTATTAACAATTAAATTATTAGACTAACATAAATTTACAATAACAATACTCTAAATATTTATTATAACCTGGGCCTATTTAATTACTAAAATAATGTAAGATATTACTAATTCTAAATAGGTTAACTATTAACACTTACAGTTCACTAATTAAATTCCACCGACCGTAATAATCTCCAAATATAACAAACTGACACACAGTAACACAGTTTATTACACTCACAAACTGTCACAGTTCACTGATACACTTATTACTAGTTTACTCTCTGACTCGCGCCGAGAGGGTATTTAAATAGGCAAGGCCGACCCGGAGTGGTAGGAGGTCTGGAACCTTCCAGAACAATCTCCTTAATCTCTTCCCACAAACGGCTTAAGAACGTTAATCCCTTGCGCCCGTCTTTTTCTCTGTGACCGTAACAAAATAGAGCTTAAAAAAACTGTCAAAAATCTCATAAAATGCATTTTTAATATCTATTTTTTTTTATCATCTTGGAGATCATCTATCCTCCATGATCAATTGTTAATATAAAAATGGTTAGGATAGTGGTTTTTCCCCATTTTTATGAAAATTTCTGAATATTTATACTCCAGTAGTTTATATAAATTTTTCAAAATTTTCTTTAAAACAGCCCTGACACTGTTTATTAAATTCTATAAATGTAAAAACTAATATATCAATAAAATAAACTATATTCCTCCCCCACTTAAATAATATGACAGAGCTTCAATGTAGAAACTGGTAAAATCCATCCACCAGTTAAATTCTTCTGTCCCGAAATTCACAATATGTCCCGGTGAATAAGTTACGTCTAATTTTCTCCAAAATGAGTTTCTTGTACTTGAGTAAGCGGAATCGAGTTATTTTCGTTGTGAATAAGGGGGCTAAGTAAGGCATTGGCTTGAAAAGGAGTTATTGCTTATATTACAACTCTATTTGAAGCCCAAAACTACGAGAATGATAGGATTATCTGAAAGCGGTTAACTCTATCTGGACAAAATCCCACTTAACCTCTTATTCACTACGTGTATATATTCTCTAAATATATACACTTATTTTATTTTTATATTTAATTTATTTTTATATTAAGTATATATATTAAATATATACACTTATTTTATTAAAAAAAAAAAAGATAAAACAAATCTGCCTAATCCTTATGCAGATTTTTTAAAATTTACATCTCTCTTTTGAAATAATTTAACACTCAGACAAATCAAATATCCATACTAAAGTAATTCTATTTAAATATACGTTTCAGAGTTGAAATAAACAGATACAATCTCCAGATTACTTTTTCTCTCTCACTTTTTCAGCCTTTATTAACTTTATTGCTCGGCAATGAAACCGCATTTATTGAAAAAAAAAAACCTGTACCATTGCAACCCGTATGGGATCTAGGATCGTCCTGTGGCTCACACAGCCTGTTTAACCAAAATAGGGGGGGGATCTGGCAGTCGCACGTGATGTACGGCAAATCAAGTCTCTGTACAACAATTAGTACAGTCTCTACCAGTAAATGAACCCAAGACCCTTCATGGGTTGTAGTGTTACAGGAATCGTTTTCATTCTGTGCTGAAGATGTATAAATAGATGAATGATCGACACGTTTGTTTGTTCATTTAACGTCACTTTATGCTGCTATGGCTAATCGGACGATGCTAAAGTGGGAGCTCTAAATTTTGCCTATCCAGGTTTAATTAGGATAGGGATTTTTAACGAGTACCTGACATCGTACAGGCTCGGGACCCCCGTTTAACGTCCCTTCCGAAGGACGGCGTAACTAAGGATTTTTTACTCCCTTAAAAAAATCCTAGGGCCACCTGCCGGGCTACGAACCCGCGGACTTGGGCTTAGTAGTTTGTTACGCTAACCACTAGACCACAGGTGACTATGATGATCGACACGTATTTTTGGTTCCTTGGTATTTATATTTACAATATATTTTCCTATATTTATGTTTTCAATGTGTTTTCCTGTATTTATATTTATATTTACAAGTGTCTTATGTCTCTTCTGAGCTTTTGCTCTTATATATTAAAGCTATTTTGTATTTTTTTAGTAATTTATTAGTTTTTACATTACTAGTACTAAGTACTTCTAGTATTTTACTAATAGTGATTATAAATTGCATAAAATATGGTTATTAGACATCTTATTGGTACTTCTCATGTTTCTATGGTTTTATAGAAAACCTAAACAATTCCCATTTGGTGATCTGATAATCTTGGGGCAAGTATTGAGTGCTAGCGGAACTCATTCCAGAGACCACTGGGAACTCATGAATATTAACAAACACTACACAACTGTGCGGCATCAAATTGGAGAACTCCATTACCAGTTAACAGCGCCGCTTTAATAAACGATCCCTGCTAAATTCAAATTCTCCACTTACGTTTAGGCAAAGAACAGTGGTTAATAATTGTGGGAATAATAACTTTATGTTAAATTAAATGAAAAAAAAATAATCTCCGATCTGCAGATCCCAGTTAAGCGGAATCTACAAATCTTAGCCTACGCGGATCATATAGATACCATATTATTGCTCTCTACAGGCTGTCAGGGAGTCATTCTTGGCGGTGGTGGGTCCTGCGTAGAGACTTGTCCTCGACGAGAAGACACACAAAAGACCAAGTACTTGGTGACAGAAGAGACACCACATTTTTTGTCCGTCGTAGGATCACATCAATTTGATGTTTCGAATACGTCGAATACTTTAAATGAAACATAATATCTACACTACATGAGTTATTTTAATCACGACAAACTAAAATATTTCGGTACTAGTATGTTTAAGGGTCTGCTGACATCAGCGCGCTCAGGTGCCACTTACCTCAACTATTTGGACCTTGTCAGGTTATGCATGAATTTTAAATAGGCATTGCCTTTCATTATGATACAACAGATTTTTAGGAAATGAAATAAATGAGAAACATGTAGACAAAATTAAACTAGAAATAATAAAACATTTATTACAAGCAATATTCATTAAATAACAATTTGTAACTAAAATATGATACTTTTTTTAATTTTTAAATGTTTTTATTTTAAAGAGAAAAGATTTGCCCGGGCAAAAAAAGTATCATATTTTAGTTACAAATTGTTATTTAATGTTTAAAATAGAAATATTTAAAATATGATGTTATGATAAACAATGAAAGATTTATTCCAAACAATGCTCATTAAAAAGAACAATATCTTCAAAAATTGCATCAAAAGGGTCTCTTCCCTCTAACTTCGTTATATAAAATGGACAATAGTCTCCAAAAGTAATGTACTATTCCTCAACCACGTATTTAATCGAATACCCAGGGTCTTGTTGCATCCTTTTTTTCTGGCATCTCCATCTAATTTTATTCCCCACTTGCAGTTTCATATCATGTCCATTTCCACTCTTCAGCGGAATAACATTCCGCTCCTGAAGAAACCTAACAGCTGATTTTTCATCGTTCACCGTGCGAAAAATCTTCTTCAAATTCCAAGTCATATTTGAAGAAAATAATCAAAAACACATTCACGTTCAACTTCACATAAACAATAACAAAACAATAGAAAGGTTACTATAACAGTAGGAGATAGTTAAGAAAAATGACACATGAGCGCGCTGATGTCAGCAGGCCCTTAAACATACTAGTACCAATATTTCTTTATAATATAAAGAGTATATTATACGAATCTATTTTCATACGCGTTTATTTATTGCGATAACTCCTAAGATACATTTAAATTATATGGTGTAAAATATTAAAATAATGTGCATGAAATGCTTAAGATAACTAAGGTATTTAAGTTGATAAGGAGTTATTAGTTAATTAGTGTGTATAGATAGGTAGAAGATAATAGGTACAGTAAGCTGTCCTTAAAAGATAGATATTTACTATCTGGGACTTTTTTGTAAATCTTTAAAAGAGGAATATTCCACCATGCATTGTCTCGCCATATCTCAAAGAGATTAGGCAGCGTCTTCGATCAAACCTCCCTGGAGGCTTGACTTCAAATAATTATCGTTATATTCCAACCCATTTACATAAAACCTAGACAAATTATATACCTAAACCTTCCTGGAGCATCGCTCTATCTATTGGTGAAAACCGCATGAAAATCCGTGCAGTAGTTATTGAGTTTATCACGAATAGACAGACAGATGCGGCGGAGGACTTTGTCGTATGATGGTCATTTAGATGAGTCTTTTGTAGTTAATTGGGAGCTTAGAGCTTTTGTCTAGTAAGTGTTGAAGTAGCCTGAGACTTTGAGCGGTTTTTTGTATTTTCAGTCTTGTATGAGGATTCCAGGTAAATCGTTTGTCAAGG
Source organism: Arma custos (assembly GCA_037127475.1). Lineage (NCBI taxonomy): Eukaryota > Metazoa > Arthropoda > Insecta > Hemiptera > Pentatomidae > Arma > Arma custos. Next base: position 76,016,808 of record CM073765.1, on the reverse strand, counting down.
TGCAACCCTAAGTATCGGATCTGTTCTACAGGCACCAGTGGGATATTATTAAAGGATATTGAAGGGCAGGAAGTCATTGGTTTACGACGTAAGGTAAAAGTGATTTGATGCGATTTTTGAGAATTTATTTTAATTCTCCAGTTTTGACACCATTCTTCAAGATCAGTGATATGGGATTGGAGGCTTTGGGATGCAATAACTAGATTGGCGTTGACTGATATTACACATGTATCATCAGTATACGTGGTAAGGATAGTATTAGGATGAGTTGGGAAGTCAGCTGTATAAACTGTATAGAGGATTGGGCCAAGGATACTACCTTGAGGTACGTACAATCAACAAAATTAAATAATTGATAAGTTGCCTCGAAGAAGGGGGTATGTTATTTTTCGAAGTCTACTGGAGAGCCAAAATAAGAAAACGGGTTATTTAATTAGGTGACTGTCACATACTCCCTTCTTCCATAGATTTTGCACTTACGCCCTTGTAAGTAAGGTAAGGTTAGGATATCTTCACATGCGCCTTTCTTCCACTGGAACTTTGCCTCTTGAGAGACCGATCATCCTCTGATATGGACAAAGTTGTGCTATCCCTGACCTCTATTGACTGTATATGCAACTAAAAACTAATTTTAGCGGTAGGGGCCATCACATGGACCTTGATCAACAAAAAAAAAACGAAAAACGAAAACTGAAAAATCTTACTGAAATTTGGATGAAGCTTTACAGTAATATAGGTTATACATCAGAATAACACATGGGCTATAGCAAGCGCGGATTTAGGGAAGCGCACGGGGGGGCAGGTGCCCCCCCCCCCCCGACAGTTTTATAGGAACTGTGGAGAATCCATTATAGTACATAATTAATGGAAAATAACATGATCATAGTTGTTAAAATATCAGAAAGAACAAGAGTGGTACTTTGTTTTGATATACTACTAATCTTAATAATATTATAAATGTGAAAGTTTGTATGTTTGTCTCTCTTTCACGCAAAAACAACTGAACGGATTTGGATGAAACTTGACAGTAATATAGGTTATACATCAGAATAACACATGGGCTATAGCAAGCGTGGATTTAGGGGGGCGCACGGGGGCAGGTGCCCCCCCCCGACAGTTTTATAGGAACTGTGGAGAATCCATTATAGTACATAATTAAAGGCAAATCAGGAATTTAGCATCTTGAAATTTGCAGATAGGTCCTTTGTATGATTTAAGAAAGAAGTTTGGATAATTCCACCCTTATTATAATAAGGGTTCAAAGGTTGTATGGATCCGTCAGTTTTGAAGTTAGACATCTGAAATTTTGTACGAGTAACCTATAGTGAAAAAAATTAAATTATTTATTATTTTAAATTATTGTTAAAAAGCACTGTCAAGAAACTTTATCCGGTAGTCCAAATTCTATGCGAGCGAAGCCGCGGGCAAAAGCTAGTGTAAACATTTGCCCTTCTTCCAGGCAAATATTCAATTAATGGAATTGAAAATCCCAGAAGAAAGTTATTAGATAGTGAATTCTTTTTATATATATTTTCTTGCCAATTTCTCTTTTCTTAATCATTAATAATCCAGGGCAGTGTACGAAATACGTGCGAAGCCAGACGCCCTCACTTTCAGATTATAGCAACCAACAGCAGGTGATTGCAGCGTGGTGAATCCGGATGTTCTGCTATATTTTCTCATCTACAACGGTTGTGCTTTGCCGTTCTTCAGGCACGGATGCCGAGGATAACTGTGGTAGGAGAATTAAGTTTCTCTATCTTGGTCTCTAAGATGGAAAAAGTTATGAAAGTACTATAATTTAAACTAATTGGAAGAACTGGAAATTATTAAAAACTAATAATAATAAGGATAATAAAAGACTTAGCGATCCTGAAGACTTGATGCCGATAACACTAATCTCTGCTTATCTGCTTGTATTTCTCTAAGCAATAAAGTCGTCCACTTTTTTATAACTTTCTGTCAATCTTCGCGATCCTATTGCTTGTATTATATAAAGCGTGTGCATGCTCTGCGATTCCGCATTGTGTTATCTTCTAAATTCTTATTTTTATAGGTACTTTTCCAATCTAACGACGACCTACCCCAGCACGCTTCTCTGGCACTTACCTCAACTATGTGCAGCCTGTCAGGTTATGATGCCTGAAATATATTTGAAATAGTAAACAGACAAGAGGATTGTTAGGAAATGAAATAGGAGATGATATACAGCTAATGGTTTTCTTTCATTTTTACCTATTTCTCTTTAAAAGAAAAATAGCTAAAAATAAAAGAAATACAAAAAAAAAATCATATTTTAGCTGGATATCAGATTTTCTCTTTAAATTAAAAATATATAAACTACTGAATAAATAAGAAGATAAAATATAACATTTATTATAAACAAAATTCATTAAAAATAACAATATCACATCAAAACGGTGTCGTATATACAGAACAATCAAAACAATTAACCAAAAAACATCACATTGTAGTTAAATATAATTATTTATGTTTCAAATTGAAATATTTAAAATAGAAAATTAATTATAAAATATAATAAAACATTTATTATAAACAATATTGATTAAACACAATATGACGTTCCGCTCCTGTAGAAATACCATAGCTGACTTTTCATCAATCACCTCGCGAAAAATCTTCATCAAATTCCAACTCATATTGTATAATTAACATGAAAACAAATAAACGTCCACTAGACACAAACAATAACAAAGGACTGAGGAAGGTTTCGCTAACAGTAGAAGGTAGTTAACGAAAGTGACACTTGGGGCGCTGGGGTAGGTCGTCGTTAGATTGAAAGAGTACCTTTTTATATCTTCTTATTACCTTATTTTCAAATAACTTAAGAAGTTGATAACATTTTAAAGTTTAGAGAGGGGGGTTTCTTGTAAAAGCTACTACATAAAGGGGCTGGCCTGTTCCCTTTCAGTGGTAGAGCTCGGGTTCAAATCCTGCTGTAGCAAATAGTTTAATGGAATGGACCATGTGAGATCTGAAAACTCTCCTGGATCTCACTCGAACTACCCTTGATGTGGGGAGAGCCTGGTAGTTGAGCGTGATTCTGTACAAATCTCCATTCTGTAAAACAGTACAGTCTCTACCACGTACTGAACCCAGGAACCTTCATGGGTTGTAGAGGTACAGGTTTTTTTCCCTACTAAATAATCAATACTTAACCGCGGAAGACGCATGACTGAGGAACTGCTTTTCCCCATTTTTATATCGTAAATATATTTAAATGAGAAAATGAATTGTAATTAATTTTATTATATTGTAAAAAAGTTAATATAAATATTTCATTAAACACCTAAACAAAGAAAAGCAATACAAATATTTTTCTTATTATAGAATTTTTTAGGGAGCAGAGTGGCTCAGTGGCAGAGCACCGAGTTGCCATTTCGGAAATCCTGGTTCAAATCCCGCTGCAGGCAAGACTTTTATTTAGTCTGTTTGCAGCCGGAGATGGATCATATAGGATCTAGGACCCTCCTGGGGCTCACCCAGCCTCTATAAAATGCTATAAAAATCTGGACAAATCACCTTCCTGCAGAATTGTTTTCCATGAAACAGTACAGTCTCTAACATGTACTGAACTCCAGACCCGTTCACTGATTGTAGTGGTACAGGTTTAAAGAATTTTTAACTACAAAAAAAAGGCTAATGATGCTATTTATAACAATTCTAGATTATCCTATTAGCCAAACCTCTCCTTAACCATCTCAATTTATTTATTAATTTTCTCAGGCATCTTCTCAGAAAATTACCTTAATTTACATCTCGTTAAATACAAAACAATTGGATGAAACTTAAAGAATAAATAAAACAAAACTCGTTTTTTATAATTTAACATAATTCCGTTTATCGTGTCACAAAAAAAATGCGATAAGCATTTAATTTTTTAATCCAACCCGCAGATTGACTAAGCTGTTTACCCTCAACTCCTCATTTTTTATTTTCTTTTTTTCTTTAGCCCTTAAGAAAAGTTTCTACCCCAACTGGCTGTCCCTTTTTGTAAATTACACGCCATTTATTGCCCTTAAAGTGAGTAAAGGGAATTAATCTGCCTGAAGTAGGTTGGAGATAGTGGCTCAAGTCACGGAATCGTTAGCCTGCTGAGCTGCGGGGCTTCAAGCAGTCCGATATTTATAGTTCAAATAATAGGAATACCTTCAGTGACTTATCTTCTAATTACTTCGATGTTTCTCCAATATAACTTATCATAGTATTCTTAGTGTAAAATGGCCAGGGGATGCAGTCAATAAAAACGTTTTAGGCCTAGGTTGTAGGCCAACATCAAGGTTGAGAATAAAATAAAGCAAAAAAACTATATAAACAATGCAGTATTACCAGAGGAGATAAAAACAGAATTTATAGGAATGACAAGAAATACAAAGAATAAAATAGTTATTTATGCACCTAGGGACTAAAGAAGACCATTATTCCCTCAGCTGTAAGTTTGTACCCGAGCGAATGCGAAGTTGGAATTCGAGTTTGTTCCCGAGCGAATGCGATTGTATAATTCGAGTTTATTCCCAAACGAATGCGAGGGAATAATTACCTTTACTCAGGAGAACAAGCCGAGACAGTAAAGTATTGCTGAGAATAATGATCATTTTAGTCCCGAGGGGCATACAAGATTTTATCTCCAGGTGGGGTGTAAAAAGGCAAACTATAAACTGTAATATTTTATATTATGTTATGTTTTACAATAAATTCAAAAAACTGAAATTAAACGTGCAATTATTACAATTTCGAATTGTTAAATTTTCTGGAATTGGATATTTACATTGGGAATTCTCTTTATTTTTGTTATGAAAATTTGATTTAGCTGGGAATTAATTTGAAATAACATTAGTTTAGCTTCTTGTACAGTATGTGTTGGATTCATACCTTAAACAACCTGAACACAAATCAACTTCTGTTAATCAGTTTTGAAACAACAGCTGATTGTAGCAACCTAACCCTGAATTTTTTCTGTACAAAACCTACATTATTTAGATGAATTAGGTTGTCATCTTTTTACTTTATTCTCTAGATAATAAAGTTAACTTTTTGACTCAATTTCTAATGCACAGGAAGAAAAGACATACTTTAGTCATAATTAATTGAGCCAAAAACACATGTTTTTGTACCAGCTGGAGATAAAGTAATTAATGAGACATTCATCATTTATCTTTAACTCTTTGTATTTATTGTAATTCCTATAATTTCTGTTTAAATATCTTGTTATATCTCTTTTGATACTGTATTGTTTACATGTTTTTTTCTGTTTTCATTCATTCTGATTCCTAAATTAGGTTAAAACATCGTTAACTTATTTTGTGTGAAATATTTATTAATTGTCAGCCATTTCCACTTTAGTATAAATAAAAGTTATAAAATAAAATAAATATCTTTTCTCTTTATAAGTAAAAATATTTAAAATTAAAAAAATTTACTAATAATTATAAAAAATTATTATTTTTTATTTGAATGATTGTAATAATGTAACTAAATACAACAACAGTAAGAAATAAAACATGTTTGTAAAGTTAAAATTACAACAGTGAGCCAACTAGTCTAGTCTTAATGAAGTGTTTGGCTTAGAATTTAATATTTACAAGGACTGTAATTATTATTTTAATTACAATTAACAAGAAAATGATTAATATCAAGATGAAACAAATTTTATTTCAACATTTATAAAATTTAACAGGCTATTGAAATCTGTTGAAAAAAAGATAATAATATTCAGAGAAGGGAGATAACAGCAGAATGATTTATAATCAATTTCCTCCCCGGAATAGAACCATGATTCCTACTTTGATAACGTCCAATTTATAGCTCGGATAAATTTGTTTTAGGATAAATGGAGTCGAAAATCTTTTTTAAAGTGAATATCTTTCGTATTCACAAAAGATACGAAAGATAAATAGGAAATATGAGAAACATAATCTTACTAATATTATAAATGCGAAAGTTTGTATGTTTGTCTCTCTTTCACGCAAAAACTACTGAACGGATTTGGATGAAACTTTACAGTAATATAGGTTATACATCAGAATAACACATAGGCTATAGCAAGCGTGGATTTAGGGGGGAGCGCATGGGGGCACATGCCCCCCAGACAGTTTTTTCTGTTCTGTGGAGAATCCATTATAGTACATAATTAAAGGCAAATGATAATAGTTGTTAAAATAACAGAAAGAACATGAGTGAAACCATTGTTTTTATATCCTACTAATATTATAAATGTGAAGTTTGTATGTTTGTCTCTCTTTCACGCAAAAACTACTGAACGGATTTGGATGAAACTTTACAGTAATATAGGTTATACATCAGAATAACACATAGGCTATAGCAAGCGTGGATTTAGGGGGGAGCGCATGGGTGCACATGCTCCCCAGACAGTTTGTTCTGTTCTGTGGAGAATCCATTATAGTACATAATTAAAGGCAAATGATAATAGTTGTTAAAATAAGAGAAAGAACACGAGTGAAACTATTGTTTTTATATCCTACTAATATTATAAATGTGAAAGTTTGTATGTATGTTTGTTACTCATTCATGCAAAAACTACTGAAAGAATCAAGATGAAACTTTACAGTAATATAGGTTACACATCATAATAACACATAAGCTACAGCAAGGGCAGATTTTGGGGGGTTCACGGGGGCACATGCCCCCCAGACAGTTTTTTTCTGTTCTGTGGAGAATCCATTATAGTAAATAATTAAAGGCAAATCAGGAACTTAGTATCTTGAAATTTGTAGTTAGGTTCTTTGTATAGTTTAAGAAAGAATTTGGAAAATTCCACTCCCAAGGGTTTCCCCCTTAATATCATAGGGATTCAAAGATTGTATGGAATCCGTCAGTTTTGAAGTTAAGCATCTGGAATTTTGGATGTACGAGTAACTTATAGTTAAAAAAAAAATTAAATTATTTATTTAATATGATCTTTCAAGAACTTTATGTGGCAGACCAAATTCCACGCGAGCGAAGCCGCGGGAAAAAGCTAGTATATAATATATTCACTATAAAAATAAAATAACATATGGCTGTCTTCGAAAATCATTAAATGTCGGATTTTTCCGAGATCACGATCATGTGTCAGGCAGGCCTTTTCCTCCAATTTAGGTTACTAGGTGAGCCCCAGGAAGTTCTTTGGATCGAACAGGGTCCAGCCATGACTGTTGATACACGTACATTAAATATTTTGTCCGCCCCAGCAGGATTTGATCCCGGGAACTTCGGCACAATTGCTCAGCCTTCTACCATTAAGATACTCCTCCGAAGTAAAACTTATAAAAACAACAAACAATAAATAATAAATAATAAATAAAAACAAATAAAATAAGATGGATCAGTATTGTTTCTTCAAAACATTCGAAAGCTGATATATTAATTACAATTCTGGAATACAGATACATAAAAGTTCTGTAGCTGTTAAAACTTAAAATGACTCATTAATAATGTTCTGATCAAATTATAAACTATACTAGAGAAAAAATAGTTGACTGTAACTTCTAATGAGGAAATAATAAAAGGAAGAAATAGTTGGGGGTGCAGTCAATCAAAACACCATAATAAGTGTATACTTATTTATTGTGTGCCGACGTTTCGACCTGCAATTTAGGCCATCTTCAGGGCTATGAGAGAGAAACAAACAGAACAAAAATATAAAAAACGTTGCATTAACAAGAATATAGTGGTTCCATACTTCTAGAGGTTACATAAGTAAAATGTAATAATACAAGAATATGTAGACAGAAATGAATAAGGATCTTGTAAAATGACAGAATTGTAAAAAATTTGAAAATAAATAAAATAAACTGTCATTCTACAAGATACCTATTCATTTCTTTCTACATATTCTTGCATTATTACATTTTACTTATGTAACCTCTAGATGTCTGGTATCATTCAATTTATATCTATAATTAAACTAGTTTTTTCTAAATCCTTCAAATTCCACTACTTTTTTTAAATATTTTATTCTTCTCATTTTGTATCTTTCTGTTTACCTCCTCATTTTTCTTTCCCTTTATATTATGTTTACATTTTATTCTTTCTGCACATTTATTTTCTGTATTTTATGTTCGTTTTCTTTAATTATTATATCTGTCACTACTTTAATTTTAATAAACTAGTATAATAAACTGTAACTATTTTAATATTCGTTATCTTTAAGTATCATATCTATTCACTATTTTAATTTTCTACATTACATGTCAGTATATTCTTGTTACTGCAACGTTTTTTATATTTTTTTTCTGTTTGTTTCTCTCTCATAGCCCTGAAGATGGCCTACATTGTAGGTCGAAACGTCGGCACACAATAAATAAGTTACACTTATTAAGGTGTTTTCATTGACTGCACCCCCAACTATTTCTTCCTTACATATAACCTATATTATTACAACCTACGAATGGTCTTGGGTTCAGGATGTGGTTGAGATCGTTCTGTAACTCACTCAACCGCAAGGTTTGTCCCCGAAATAAGGTTAGCTACTTAATAGAGACTGGGTGAGCCCCATTGGATCCAACTGCGGCTGCTAACGGAGTTTAAAGGTTAGAATTCAATTAGTGTAAGAATATTAATATTTTTATTAAAAACTCACAAGAGAGAAGAGTGATAATTTTTTTTTGAGATCACCATAAACTGTCAGGCCTATTCCTCCAATTTAGGTCACTGGGTGAGGCTTAGGGTGCACCTACATTGGATCCGATGCGATACGATCAGAATTCGGAAGCAAACCAAATGACTGCAATATATCGAGGGTGCCTACATTGGATCCGCTGCGATCCGATCCATTTTTATCCGAGCAATCCGACCGATTTAGTCGCTCGTGGAATCAAAATAGTTTATTTATACGGAAGCGCCTACATTGGATCCGATCCGATACTGTACGATCAGGTGAGATTTTCACATTTCAAAATCACTAGTTTTCAATCCGATAAGCCAGCCGTTACCATGTGTGGCAACCTAGCCTTTATTGTCTAAAATGTTTATTAAAAAATATACATTTTAATTTGATTATAATTGATTATATTATTAACTATTATAAATATCCGTCATAAATCAAAATTAAATATTCTCAATGCTCATTAAAATATGTCATTACTAATCTTCTTGTTCCATTAAATATAGTAGCGAAGGTTATTTTTCCGTTGAATAAAATTAAATATATCAAAAATGTACATAAAAAATATACCTACATAAAATTTTAATTCGTCAAAGAAAATTGGAAACATTAAAACTTTTGATAAAATTATCGTCTTAATATTTAATTAATTTGTTAAACAGTTGGCAACACTTGGAGGTAAAGGCTTTTCTGATTTTTTATACTCGTTTGCAAAGATGAACAACAAAATATACTGAAAAGAATTGCCCATTGAATTAGTTCGAAAAGAGCCTTGATTGTGTCATCAATGAAATAAATATTATCATAATCGACAAAATTAAATCATTATATAAAACTCGAATATATAAAAAAAAACAATAAATTCTATTTTTTTTATTGAAAAACAACTAAATTATTTATTTATAGTCATAAAGCAAGACAAAAATATTCTAATATAGTAATATTACCTCATTGTTATAACATTTGGTTCTTTAAATTTATTAAATTAAGATTATTTATTAATTATTTTTAGTATATTTATATTTCACTATAATATATATAAAATATAAGAAATAAAAGAATAAAATTAATACTATTTTATTCGGAAGGCAGTGACTAGTTTCACTATCGGATTGAAAAGAATAGAATCATGTCGGATCTGATCCAGTGTAGGCACTCACTGCGTATTTCAGTTATTTGTTTTTTCAGCCCAACATCCTATGTGATAGAATAGGATCGCGTCGCATCGCATCGGATCCAATGTAGGTGCACCCTTAGGAAGGTCTTGGGATCAAACAGGGTTCATCCGTGGCTGATAAAAGATGAGATATTTTATTGAAAGGATTTGAACCCGTTAACCCCAGAAACAAGTCAACACTGTATGCAATGAGCTACCTTTTGAAAAATATAAAGTTGTTTAAAATTAAAGAGATATTTTAACCATTGATGTATAATGCATAATTATTGATAACTATAGTTTACATTCAAAACAGATAATCTTCGGGAATCCCGGAAGTTTCAATCTTGGCCGGCCAGAGAAGCTAATTATTGAGAAATCAATATTGGACTAAAACTTCGTCTAAACTAAGTCTGTTATTGCTAAGTTAAAATCGTGTTATCAGTAGAGGTAATAATTTAATTGATAATATTTTTTTAAAAGAAACAAAAGAAAAAACTCTTGGTCTAATCAACAATCTGTTTTCCATGTCGTTTGATTCGTATCCCTTTGCCCAGAATCCCGAATAAAAGAGATCTTGATTGAAACAAAAGGCGAAGTGAAACGTAAAGCATATATAATAGGACACACGGTTTGTCCTTTTCTGATCCTTCCTTTCAATCAGGACTTCAAGGGGGGGGGGAGTAGATTAAAGGAAAGTAAAAATCAAATATGAATCCAACATTAATATAAATAAGGGAACAATGAAGAATGAATAGTTCCAGGAGAATTTATGAGACTTGAACGAATATAAACTTCAAGAAGGTCCAGGTAGTGGTAAAAAAACATAAATACGAAAAAACATTACTGCATAATTAGTTTGTATATATATATATATATATATATATATATATATATATATATATATATATATATATGATGCAGAAAATGGTCCGGGTGTAGGTCAAGAAAATTTTCTTATTTAGCGAGAGCTGTGTATTGTTAAGCCGACGTTTCGACCCACATTGCATGTCTTCTTCAGGGCTAGGATAAGGTCGGTGGAATAAACGGTAGACTAAAAAGTGTCTAATGATGGGTTCAATTGGTCAGGGAGTGCAGTCGATGATAACAAAAAAATAAGCAGAACTGTTTTTTTAATTGTGCCAACGTTTCGGCCTACGGTGTAGGCCGTCTTCAGGGCTATGAAAGGAATAGAAAATAACTATAGAACTATATATGAAAAAGTAAAGAGTTTATGAAGAGAGGGAGAAGAAGAAAACACTTTATTGAAGCATTACAATCTGCCTGTTGTGGGCAATAAGTAATGGTGCTATGTAGCTTCAATCATTCCATAAAAAATCAATGATATAAACGAAATAAATGCATAAATAAATATATACAAGCGAAAAAATATATACAGAAATAAAGTAAAAAATATATATATATATATATATATATATATATATATATATATATATATTTATAGAATAGAAAAATATAATAATAATAAATAAAACATATAAGAAATATACTGTACACATTCGTACTCTATTTACAATTTGCCTGGGGTCCCCGAACTGAGCTTCTTCCCCATGAATGAGGGCAAAGCAGGAGTCCGGGAGGCCCCAGCCCCCTTTCCCAGCCGCGTCACTGGCATTAAACGCCAATGGAAGCTGGTTAATATGAAAAAGTAAAGAGTAAGATAAATTATGTAAAGATGAATAAGGTAAATTATGTAAAACTGGTGAGACCTAAAAGTATGGAAAACATACTTAAATTACAGGTAATTATTTTCCACTCAAATACAAAAAGTAGTGTCTTTCAGTCTAGTGTCAACCCCCGATCTTATCCTAGCGCTGAAGAACACCTGCAATGTGGCTCGAAACTTTGGCTTTTTCTTTCTCATGAATGTTTATACGTGGGTGAATGAAATATAAACGAGACTTATTTTTTAATTTTACGTTGAACACAAAGAAAAGTACACCTCATTTTTCTACATAGTCTCCTGATTTGGAAATACATTTTTCCCAGCGCATAGGTAATTTTCCAATCCCGTCCTCATAGAATGAAGTAGGTTGTGTCTTCAGCCAATTGAGCACGTAGGCTTCAACCTCATCGTCACTGATAAATCTCTGACCTCCCAAACCTTCCTTGAGTGGGTCAAACAGGTGAAAGTCACATGGTGATAAGTCTGGATGTAGGGAGAGTGTTCTAGCGTCTCCCAGCCCAGTTGCTCCAAATTTTCTCTCGTCAGGGCCGCAGTATGTGGGCGAGCATTGTCCTGAAGAAGAATCACTTCTCTCATCGGCAGATCCCTTCTTTTGCGGCGATATGCAAGTCTGACTTCATTCAAAATGTCGCAGTAGTATGCGGCATTGATAGTCCTGCGTTCATGCAAAAAATCAAGATGCAGCAAGCCACGCTGGTCAAAAAACACGGTAGCCAAAACCTTCCCAGCTGACAGCCGTGACTTGGCTTTCACTGGTTCAGGTTCCCCTTTCAGTCTCCACTCCATACTCGCTTGTTTTGATTCAGGGGTGTAATGGTGCACCCAAGTTTCATCACAGGTGATAATGTGAGTGAGAAATGAGGCCCCCTCAGTCTGAAATCTTGCAAGAAGACCATCACAGACCTGCAAACGGTTCAGCTTCTGCTCAGCTGTGAGAAGTCGAGGAACCCACCTGGCACACACCTTACGAAACCCTAGCTGCTCTGTGAGTACGGAAAAAGTGCTTCCATAGCTTATCCCAACCTCATTTGCAATGGCACTGGTGGTTAGACGTCTGTCACCTTCAATAAGCTGTCGAACACGGCTGATGTTATCTGCTGTGATGCTGGAGCGGGGTCTGCGGTCATGGCTTTAATTCTGAACACGATCACGACCCTCCACAAATTGTTTATGCCATGCAAACACTCTGGCACGAGAAAGCGTCTCTTCCCCAAACTCTACAGTCAACCTTCTCAAGATTTCAGCCAGTTTTATACCTTCAGCAGCAAGAAATTTGATGATAATACGTTGCGCAATCGAGGGGGATACATCCTGATCAGACATCGTCACGACGGTAACTGGAGAGTTCGAGCGCAACCGCTTGCCTGAGGAGAAGGTCTTCGTGTTGAAATCGATGATTCCTGCTTCTCCAAAAGGAAATATAATGTAGGGAGGATATCCCCGCAGCAATGGCTGTTCGGAGGCGTTTACAGGGAAACTTGGGAGTGTTTCCTATATTCTGCCCCATCTAGAACAGCTGACTTCTTTCATTAAAGCTGCAATACGATCTAGAACAACAATATACTCTGATTGCTGGAAGGCCTATAAAGGGAATAGGTCGAAATTGAAGGCATGAGGTATAAACATTACGTTGTTAACAATTCAACAAATTTCGTTGACTTAAACACAGGTGCTCATCCCCAGAGGGTGGAATCACTTTGGGCTTCAGTCAAACGAAGAACCAAAAAATAATGTGGAACGAGTAGAAATATGTTGGATTCATATTTATGCGAACTCATATGGAGCAGAAGGTACGAGAAAGGATGTTTGTTTACTAAGATTTCAAAAAGCATTTCTGATTTTAATCCACAAATTTAATTGCGATTGTTTTGTTTTTAGGTTAATTATAAATGTACACATGTTTTGTTACGAGTATTTTATTTAATAGCATAAATAACATATATCTAAAAAATAATATGTATTCGTTTCCGAAACAGACCCAAAAAAAACAACTGATTAAACTGAATTAATGAGCCTCCTTTAGTCTCTTGGAATGAAATGATGTGACAATTGAAAATATAAAACAATAGACTATAAAACATATGTTACAGAAAGCCTTTTAGTTATTGGTAAGAATTGAGCTTACCCAAAAGTAAAAGCCTTAACAATAAACAGTTTTCCTTAAATTGTTTATGTACTGTTCAATAACAAAAAAATAATTATCTCTGCGACCCATGAAAGGTCTTGAGTTTAACACATGGTATGGTAGAGAGTCTCTGCTCTTTCAAGAAGAATGATTGTGCTCAACCTGGGTTTTCCCATAATTAAGTTTACGCACTATATACAGGCTGTTATCCCACAGGATTCATCCCTCACAGTTATCAGGATAAATAATTTATATGCTACAGCCGAATTCGAACCCTGGACATTCTTAGCAACTCTGCAATCTAACGAAATACCGAAATAGAGAAGTATATTTTTATTCTCAGATTAATCCCTGAGGAAGCTTACAGTATGTCCAGCGAAACGTCGGCAAAGTACTTTACTACACGGTCGAAACCTGAAGAAACACCTGATGAATGGATTATAGCGTCACACCAGATTTAAAACCGAATTACCAGCAGCCATAGGTGCTGTAGCATTCAACATAGGCGAACCTATTTCATCCTCAAGACTAAAACCACTCTTGAAAGATATTCTGATGTGAACTCTATTACCTTTCTCACCAATCGTTATAACAAATTATAATATAATCCGGTTTTCTTTTAGTTTTCCGTTTTATAGTACTATAGTTCTGTTTTTTAATTTTTTTACTTTACTATCATTCTTTTATATGAAAACAACTATCATATATTTATATCTTCTCTTGTAAATAAGCTGATAATGTACAGGTAGAGGTGTCTCTTGCATGAGAGGAAACCCATATTTTTTAAGTTAAAATTTAAAATTCATTATTTAAAAAAACATGTAAGGCTAGAAATAGCCGATCTGAAAATAAAGGATTTATAATAAACAAATGGATTATAAATTGTCCTTTGTCAAAAAATTTATTCGTGGCTATTCAACTAGTGGTTGTTATTGAAAATAAGGAAAATCATACAAATTTTGCATTAAATATACATTTACATTAATTGGGAACAGATCAAAATAATGCGCTACGTATAAAAAATAAAAATAAAAACTGTACCACTACAACCCGTGAACGGGTCTAAGGTTCAATACATTGTAGAGACCGTACTGTTTCATGGACAACGGTTCTGCAAGGAGGTGACTTGTCCTAGGTCACGCTCAACCGCCGGATTTTTCCCCTTATTTTGGGACCCCATTTTTTAAATATTTTATAGAGGCTGGGTGAGCCCCAGGAGGGTCCTAGATCCTATATGATATATCTCCCGCTGTAAAAAAGACTAAATAAAATTCTTGGCCGCAGCGGGATTCGAACCAGGGTTTCCGGCATGACAACTCAGTGCTCTACCACTGAGCCACTCCGCTCCCTACGTTACGTATATACGTTAATTGAAAGTAATGAGGACTCCCGACAGATGTGAAAACTGAAGACTTTGGAATAACTGTTGTAATTTCTCGAATTTTTCTGAATCAATTATGATATGAATTATTTAAATATCAATATTGTAAATATAAATTATTAACATTAGTCCGGTTTTCAAATACATTGACTATTGGCTCTTCGAACAACAATTATATACATTTTCAAGTTGTTTATTTATTAATCAAAACTACACTAATTCATATATTCTTCACTGGACTCCAAACTTTCAATATCAATATTAGATTTGAATTTTTTATATAATTATTGGTCATTTTTTATGAGTTATAAATATTTTTATTTTTTAAAGAGAAAAGATAGGCCCTCGACCGGGATTTGAACCCGGAACCTTTGTCTTACCGTGACATCGCTCTGCCAATTGAGCTATCAAGGTCCCTCCCAGTCGAGGACTAACCTTCTCTCTTTTTTTAGATCCTAAAGCCCCAGAGTACTCCCGCCATTTTTGCGATGAATACACTAGAACGAAGTTCTTTGAACATTAATTTTAATTTAGGATCTTATTAACTTTCGTCATATTATTATTTATAATTTTTTATAATTATTGGTCATTTTTTTATGAGTTATAAATATTTTTATTTTTTAAAGAGAAAAGATAGGCCCTCGACCGGGATTTGAACCCGGAACCTTTGTCTTACCGTGACATCGCTCTGCCAATTGAGCTATCAAGGTCCCTCCCAGTCGAGGACTAACCTTCTCTCTTTTTTTAGATCCTAAAGCCCCAGAGTACTCCCGCCATTTTCCCGGGTTCAAATCCCGGTCGAGGGCCTATCTTTTCTCTTTAAAAAATTAGATTTGAATTGTTTTTAATTTAAATGAATGATTGTTTGTCTTTGCAGATGGATTTGACTTATACACGTAGCTTTGTAGAGCTACGTTGTTGGATATGTTGACGAGATATGTTGTTGGAATAATAATAATGCTCATATTTTAGTAACATTGAGAATGATTAATGGTCGAAACGTCTAAATAAAAAAATTGTGTAGGCTGGATATTGTTTTTTTTGCTTGATTAGCCTTAATAATTTAATGAAATAATAATTAGGATATAGTTACAGTATTTGTATTTATATTGAAAAGGGAAAGGTAAAAAGAGACCTTATATAAATGTTAAGACCGTGGACAAATTCCAACGAAAAGCCCTTAAGTCTCCAAACTAAAACAGAAATTGAAAATATCTGTCCAATATTTCGCCCATTCAGGCATCCTCAGGGCGGAAAGAGAATAACAGGAAAACAAAACATGAATAATGCACCCAAGAAACATCCCACCACCTCCAAGGCTCAAATGCATCTAACGAATCATAAGGAAGGTTACTCGACCCCGGCTGGGTAAGGTTAGATAAAAACAGCTGATAAATACTTCAGAAATTGAAAATTCAATATACACTCACCAAACTTCAAAAAGCACAACAGGAAAAAATAAATAAAATTTCTTGGGCAAAAATATTGGACAGATATTTTCAATTTCTTTTTTAGTTTAGAGACTTAAGAGCTTTTTGTTGGAATTTTTCCACGGTCTTAACATTTATGTGAGGTCTCTTTTTACTTCTCAATATTAATATATTTTGTGGAATAGCCATAAGTCCACTGGTTTCTTGATAATGTTCTTTTTTCTTGCACTTTTACTTTCATTTTTTCATATGGTCTTTTGTCTTATATTTTTGTTTTTGATGTATAACTTTTTTTTATATATATTTATTTATTTGTAACATGATTTGCTACCATTCACAAAAATAATGGTAGGCTAGTCTCAAACTTCCAAAGCTTGGACAAATTTAAATGTATCTATACAGAATCACTTATATAATGAAAGATAAAAATTATACAAAAAAAACTTTCAACATAGAGAAAAAAATTAATAATCTAATTAAACAAAAATTGTATCTATACATTCTTATTAAGTCATTATTAATAGAAATCGCATAACTATTATTCGACTTATTAGTGAATATTATTATTCTTATATTTTAATAATTCCTGTTAATTTTTTGTAATAAAGGCTTTATTCATTCATTCATTATTCTTATATCACTGGAATTCTAACCTGTAAACTAAAGTTGATTAAAAATAAACTGTATAACTCATGCATAAGCCGCTAGGTGTCGCTAATCTCGAGCATGTTGCTGACACGAAGTTTATTCCCTCCCAAAAGTAAGCTATACACAGCTAAAGAAGTTTTCACTTAAAAAAAAATCAATTAGTTCACGCGTGAGTTCTTGTGCTTGACTGAACAAGACAGTTGCGATGTCTTCTTCTTATTTCCGCCAGAGAGCTTTCGGCTTGATGATTTTCTCGCTCATTAAGTCTATGTGGTTAATGCTATATTTATGATCCGGTGCGTAGTTTTATCCCAGTATTCCAGAATTATAAATAATAAGACAAAATGAACATTTCAGGGGAAACGAACAATTCAACCAGTTATTTATGTTTTAAGATAATAGGGTGTATAAAAAAAAAAAAAAAATTATTTCAACCAAATATTTTTATTATTATTTTTTTATATAAAACACTGTTACGGGCTACTGGGTGTAAAAAAATGAATTAGACAATTCCTTAATTAAAGATACTAATATTTATTAACAAAATGATAAAAAGGATACTATTAAACTATTGAACTAATATAAATTTATAATAACAATACTCTAAATATTTATTATCTAGGCCTAACTCCTATTTAATTATTACAATAATATTAGATATTACTAATTCTAGATAGCTTAACTAGTTACAATAGTTTCTATGAATACACTACTTTTATAACTAATAATTAACACTTACAGTTCACTAGTCCACCGACCGTAAGATTCCCCAAGTATCACAAACTGACACACAGTAACAAACAGAAACAGTTAGCGAGGGAAGTATTTAAATAGGCAAGGCCGAACATTCTAGAACACGAAAGGGGCGAGACAATTCTGGAATCTTCTTAATCCTTTTCCGACAAAAGGAGACGATCTAGAAGGTCCTAATCCTGTTTTAACTTCTTCCGCCGACGGATTTAAGCCGCTAATCCTTTGCTTCCTGTGACCGTAACAATACAATTAATACTTAAATAATAGCCCATTGTTATCTACCGTCATTACCCATCTGGTAGCCAATTGCTTGATCCCACGCTACCATTCCTTGCGATGGCTGTCAAAGAACTCTTGAATCGCAATTTCAACTTCAGCATAATTATCAATTCTTTTCCCTTGAAGAAAATGTGCTGTGGATTGAAGAAGTAATCTGATTGTGCGAGGTCTGGACTGAGGTGGATGAGGCAGGGGTTCGATGCCATCAAGTTGTTTTAACTTTTCTTTGGTCCGACGAGAACTTTGAGGACGTGGACCAGGCTGCAGCACTTTTTCACCTTCCTAATGGAGCGTAGATAGCGTCGAACAGTATCTTTCGCCACACCACACATGGCAAGTTCGCTTGTACTTGTGGATCGATTTGACTCAACAGCTTCCTGAAGAACCTCATCAATATCCATTAATGGAGCCCTTATTCCTTTCCAACGTCGTATCTCCATTACTAATTTTTTTCATACCAACACCGCGCGCGCAGTGCGCTGGTCAAGGAAACATTCTCTTTCATATTTAATAATTTCACGAATTGCTTCAGAGGCTGTGAAATTATTTTACCAGTTATGCCTTAATATTACTCGAATTTCGAAGGCCACTCTAATGTTTCTCCTTTAAAACAAATACTAAACTGAGGCTTTTTTTGAAGAAGTCCAGTGTTAGTAAACAAGCTTAGAGAATGCTCTGAAGGGATTATAAAGTGTTGGTTGATTATAATCAAAGTGACTTTAAATAAACAAACACCACATACAGGATGTTATATACATATAATACATCTATGCAGGCGTTACTACATGTATGTATAAATTTGATCGTACTGTTTCCTACAGGGAAAATGGTACTAAAGTTAAATTCATGTATCAGGGTAAAGCAATTGTGAAGATTTATTTTTCTTACACCCCAGTGTAAAAATGCACTTACAACAAATTTAGTACAGTAGTAAAAACAATAAATTAGATTCAGGTGTCGGAAAGAAATAAAGCAGACCTATGCAGAGCTCTTCTAGGGACCTTGAGGAGTGTGGTAGACAGCCCTCCACCTTAGGGCACATTGCTAACACAGGCCCCTACTACATATTCAGGCCGCCAATGGCTTCGTCTAAAAGGTGTAACACCGACTCTATGTTAACTAAAGAGGTTTCCTTCAGGATAAATCACTAAGCGGTGTGGGGCCTCTGAGTAAGCATTAACATCCGATATTACCTTATTTTGGCCCTATTTTCTTCGCAGGTTGTCGCTTCAAGTCAATTCTCTACAAGAATTTTCTTTTTCTTTGTATCCATTTTAATATTCTCGAAAATAAAATAAAATCATGAGTTCTAGTACGAAAAAAAAAATAATTTAAAAATTATGGGAAATGTATATATTTAGGTAATCATTTCACCAAGAAATGAAAGTTACAACTAACATTTTGAAGTATAGGTGATGATATAGCCTAAACAGTATCTGTAAGTCGGTTCTTTAGTTTATACATACATATATATATATATATATATATATATATATTTTTTTTTTAATTTTGAAGAGAAAAGATTATGTCTTGGCCGGGATTCGCCCGCGTTTCTAGCGCGGTGCTCTAACCACTGAGCTACCAAGGCACGCATTCCAGCTAGACAAATCCTTTCTCTTCACTGATCCTATATCTCTGTGATCTCGCAATTTTTCGAGGTATACACGGGGAAGTATGTTCATTGAACATTACTTTAATCGGGATCTCGTTGACTTACGTCAAATTTATATTCATAATTTATTTATTTTTTATTTATGGTTCTTTTTAATTATTTAAAAAGATATATATATATATATATATATATATATATATATATATATATATTGAAGGCCCAATATGGCGGACTGTGTAGCACTACTTAATTTTGCGGTAGAACTTTTAAAACCAATAGGTGAGTTTGTGACCTTAAAGAAGGAATTGAAACAGCAGTTGTTTCAAGGATTAGCGGTTATTCAGCAGGTACAGGAAAAATTAAACGAAGAAAGAAGACAGGGGCATGCTGAAATACCAGTTAGGGCATCTACATCTGAGGTTAGTACAGTTCCAAGCTATTCTGAAATAGTTAACAGAAAAATCAATAAAACTAAAACTGTACACAAAATTATAATTAAAAATAAATTAGAAAATAGTTCCCCCGATAACACAAAACATATCTTTAAAGAATTAATCAACCCAAGGGAAATGAAGGTTGGAATTTCTAACATTAAAACCACACATAAAGGTTTATTAATTATAGAATCGGACAGTAAATCCGATATAGAAAAGATCCAAAATAAACTTTCGAGCTCAAATTCCAATTTGGAATCTTACGTAGCTAAAAAGAATATGCCAAAAATCATAATTAAAAATATTCCTGAGGAGGCTACTAAAGATAACCTCGCGGCCACGTTGTTGCAACAAAACGAGTGGAGCGTGGAGTTGGAAGAGGTTAGGGTGCTATTCATCACCAGACCGAGAGAAGGCTCCAAGCGGCGAAATGCGGTACTACAAGTCAGCCCGCGATTGAGGAGGTTACTTCTAGAAGGGAGAATAAAGTTATGGTATGCTATCTGCTATGGCGAAGACTTTATCAGCGTCCGACGATGTATGAAATGCAGCCGATATAACCATGGGAAGGACGTCTGCGGAGGAAAGCTAACCTGCCCCATTTGCTGTGGTGAGCACGAAATGAAAGAGTGTCCCAACAAGGAGAATAATGAACAGTATAGGTGTATAAATTGTATAAATTACAACAGCCATTGTAAACCACAATTGAGAGTTGAGGTTAACCACACTGCTTTCAGTCCGGTATGTAAATCTTATAAAAATGCTATTGATAGGATGGTCCTTAACACCGAATATTAGGTGGGATATTGTCTTTTTAATTGTTAATGATTGTTAATTCAGGAACTTATAATGATTCTGTTATAAACCTATTACAACTTAACCTAAAGCATTCATCGAGATCTACATCATCGATAATCGATTATCTCAGTTATAAACACATAGATATAGCACTATTTCAGGAACCATATGTTTATAACAAACAATCACACCAATCATATGGTAATTATACCACCTATATAGGAGGTTGCAATCCACGTACCCTTGCTCTTATCAACAATCGTATGATAGATGCTGTATTACATACCGATAGCAGCGATAGGGATTGTATAGTGTTAGAATTATCAGTATATAAATTTAATTTGGTTATCGTGAATGCTTATTTAGACATAACACGGGACATAGATGATGAAATTAATAAATTACAGTTAATAATTGATAAATTTGGTCATAAAAAAATTTTAATAGCAGTCGATAGTAATTGCAGGTCTACATTATGGTTTGACAGACACACTAACAGACGAGGACGAAAATTGGAGAATTTTATAATAATAAATAATCTTAATATTGTTAACCAAAATCAGAATTTACCGACATTTGACGGACCTAGAGGACAAAGTAATATTGATTTGACTTTGACTAGTTTATCTTTAATGCAGAACATTTATAACTGGAAAATCAGGACAGAGGAGAACTTTTCGGATCACTTGACATTGACTTACACTATTAATACCTACGTACGAAGACGAATACATCACTATTCTAAATTTAGATTTAACACCGACAGAGCTAATTGGAAATATTTCGGTAATATACTTAAATTAGAAACAGAAAAAATATTTCGAGTAACAGGTGATATCGATATTGGCATGAAAGATATGTTAAACATTGACAATATCCAATTAGTTTTAGCAAAGTTCTCCTCGTGTCTGAATAAAGCATGTAAAAAATCTTTTAAAACTCGAGGTGGCAATTTTAAATCAACTAGGATACATGTGCCTAAGCCCTGGTGGAATGACGAACTCACGCAATACAGGAAAGAAACTAACCGACTACGAAAGATTTACCAAAAGACTAAGGACGACAATGAATTACGTAATGCTAGGAAGAATCAATACCTTGAAATTAGAAGGCAATATGTGAGGCTCATCAGGCGGAGCAAACTGACTTCTTGGAGAGATTACTGTACTAACATTGACCCTACGAACCCTTGGAAATGGCCTTACAAGTATGCTGCTGACAAACTACGTGACAAATACACTCTAAAGACGGTTCAGAAAGAAGATGGGACATATACAACTAACATTATTGACACATATCAATATATTCTTGAAAACTTCATTAGAACTGACTTGATAAGTACAGATTCACCGTATCACACAGAAATTAGACAGTCGATTATATCTCACGGAGTAACACAAGATGATCTACCTCTTACAGATTCCGAAATAGCTGATACGATTTATAACTTAAAAACAAGGAAAACTCCAGGATTAGACGGCATAACCACCGAAATATTTCAATATACTTTTAAAATATTTCCCAACTTTCTCACTAAGTTGTACAAAGAGTGTTTCTCTAATGGAATTTTTCCAACGGAATGGAAGAAATCTGAACTTATATTGTTTCCTAAGCCAGGACGAAAAGATAATAGTATATCAGCCATACGACCGATATCACTACTTCCGACGGGAGGCAAAGTTCTCGAGAAATTAATAAATCGAAGATTGTCACATTATCTGTATACAAATGATCACATACATAAAAATCAGTTTGGTTTCACCCCCCAAACTTCTACGGTAGATGCACTAAAAAATGCAACTGATTTTATTCAATATGGCTTGAGTAGAAAACTACATGTTGTTCTAATATCTATTGATATTAAGGGAGCGTTTGACAATGCCTGGTTGCCATCAATTCTACATACCTTACAGACAATGGACTGTCCACGGAACATTTACAAATCGATTTCAGACTATTTCAAAGACAGAGAAGCTTGTATTGTAACATCTCATTGTCAACTACGAAAAACACAGACTCTAGGAACTCCGCAGGGGTCCGCACTATCTCCGCTATTGTGGAATTTAATCGTAAATGGAATATTAATGAGAGAATATCCGGAGAGCGTGGTTGTGCAGGCATTTGCGGATGACATAATTTTACTTACACAAGCTGACAATGCTGGAACACTACAAGAATTAGTAGATCGATACACGCAAAAAATTGACAGCTGGGCACACGAAAACAAACTAACTTTCAATACTATAAAATCTACATACATGATTTTCACCAGATCAAGGAATTCACCAACTTTACAGGTAAAAATTCAAGGACAGCTTCTACAACAAACAAATAAACTAAAATATTTAGGAGTAACATTTGACCCAAAATTAAGATGGAACGTACATATTGAATTACTGGAGACTAAACTACTGAGACTTACCAACAACTTAACGATAGCAGCTAGGAATACATGGGGACTAAAAACTGAAGCATTAAGGATACTGTACAAAGGAGCCATATTACCAATACTAACGTACGCTATTAACATCTGGCACACAGGACTGCAGAGAAAATACAATCTACGGAAACTTCGACGTGTACAGAGATTGATGGCAATCAAAATGGTAAAAGGTTTCAAGACACTATCTTATGAGGCAGCCTGTGTACTTGCAAAACTAATTCCCATCGACTTGATCGCTCAACAGTACACTACATTATATACCTTACTTCGGACTAACCAAGACTGTGACGGGATACTTGCCGATGACGTTGAACGACCTATTAACTATAAAAATTGGAAGCATCCTGCACATTTCCCAGAAATCAAACAACTTACAAAAGAAGATTATGCTGAAGCAGAAATTTATACAGACGGCAGCAAAGATTGTGGAAATGTGGGATGTGCAGCGGTATTGTTTGAAGACGGTGTACTGACTGATGTAAAGAAATACAGACTTGGACCTAATTGTACAAACAATCAAGCTGAACAATACGCTATATTGAAAACACTAGAATATATACAGACATTTAATTTCCGCAGGACATCTATTTGCATACTAACTGACAGCCAGAGTACGTTATACAAACTCATTAATCGCAAAATTCATGAACCGCTGATTGAAGAAACCAGACTTACGTTACTCCACTTACAAAAAGCAGGATATAACATCAACTTCAGATGGGTGAGAGGGCACTCTGGCAACGTCGGTAACGAATTAGCTGACAAGGCTGCTAAGTCAGCTGCCAAAGACGGCTCACTTTCAATACTCTACAGTAAATTGACTAAGACTTACTTGAAACACAGACAAACAGTTACAAATATGGATCAGTGGCAAAACACATGGGATACGACAACTAAAGGACAACATCTTAAACAATACATAAATGACTTACATGAATATTTTAGGAATAACAAAATAACAACTGACTTCTACCTCACACAAATGCTGACAGGACATGGACCCACAAAATCCTACTTGTATAAATTTAAACTTACAGATAATAAGACATGCCCTTGTGACTTTGCTATCGAACAAACTTACTTACACTTAATATATGACTGCAGACTAACCGACGAACCAAGGACTACACTTATCAAACATGTGACGCAGAAGGACAGTTGGCCAATCAGTGCTAAGGACTTGTACTGGAAGTATTTTCAGCAATTCAAGGTGTTTGCTAGAGCAGTGTGGTTAATCATCACTACACAAAATCAATATTATAGGTGAACAAGAATTTTGGTTTTGTTTTCAATTACTTTGTTGTAATTTTGTGCTTTCCTAATTCTTTTTTTTTTTTGTATTTGTTCAAATGGCTTAATATGTACTATGAACAATATTTTTATGTTTAAGTTTTGTTTTTTTTAATGATGCATTTTCAATTTAGCCTTTAGCTTTGTATATAAATAATTAAAAAAAAAAAAAAAAAAATGTAAACAACATGTAAGTACACTTGTGTGTAATGTACTATAAATGTACGGAACATGCAGAACAATAAACGTCCTTCTCGTAGGGGTACTGCGTGAAGGGAAAAATAAAAAAAAAAAAATAATATATATATATATATATATATTCTTTTCTCTTCAAAATTAAAAAAAAAATTAAATAGTTAAAAAGAACCATAAAATATATATATATATATATATATATATATATGTATATACAGTCGGTAATAGTAACTATATAAAAACCATGACCGCTACAACCCGTGAACGGGTCTTAGGTTCAGTAGATAGTAGAGATTGTACTATTTCATTGACAACGGTTCTGCAGGGAGGTGATTTGTCCTAGATCACGCTCAAACGCCAGAGATCCCCTCCTAATTATAGATACCCTATTTTTTTTATGATCCATCTCCGGTTGGAAACAGAATAAATAAAAGCCTTGCCTATATATAATTTATATAATTTTAAATATATTAATATTGTTATTTTATATAATCACAGTTTATATAATTATCACGTAGAGGCCAGTAGACATAGTGACTTTTTAGTTGAGCAATTTAACTACTGACCTTCACTTGTAAATATATATTTGTTTAGGATTGATTTAGATCAAGTTAATTTCAGTTGTAAGATTTTAGTTTATTTTAATTTATATTTTATTTACAGACTAACTTATACAGATGGACTCTGTCCATGTATTAGTGTCCCTGAATAGTATTTATATGTTTGTATATATTTGAATAAACACATTTATTATTATTATGTGTATATTTATAAGTAAGAAAGAAGTTTTCCTTGATCCTAAAAAAGTTCAATCAAGTTGATAAGGACTTGAGGATCAACAACATATCGACATAGCCTACCAAAACTGGGAACGAAAACATAGATAACCTAGGCAATAAAATTACAGATTTTACGAGTAGGGCGAACGACATCAACTGTCAGAGCTTAAGAGAGAAATAAAACATTTTATTGTCTGTATGACAAGGATGGGGTAATTTTGTTGAGGGTTCGCGGTGCAATAAAACAGTTATAAAAACAACTTTCGCCTTCTATATATCGGGAGAAAGCATCTCAAGAAAATATTAATGTTTTTATTATATATGAGGGGAATGACAGCCAAGGATTAAACCTGTACCACCACAACAACCCTGGGTCTGGGGTTCAGTACATGGTAGAGACTGTATTGTTTCATGTACAATGGTTCTGCAAGAAGGTGACACGCTCAACCGCCAGATCCCCCCCCCCTTATTTCGGATATCCCATCTTTATAATAGCCCCAGGAGGGTCCTAGATCCTATATGATCCATCTCCGGCTGCAAACAGACTAAATAAAAGTCTTGCCTGAAGCGGGATTTTAACCAGGATTCCCGGCATGGAAACTAAGTGCTAATTATATTGTGGTGACCACATATATGATATGTTATTTAAATGATTAGTGATCCACATATACATATATTATATGTATTATTTTAATGTATAATGATAGGATGATATTAAATGTATGAGTATTGATTAGTTTAATAATATGAATTGATTAGATGTATGAATATTGATAAGTATAATTATTTGAATTAATTAAATGTATGTATTGTTTTTATGTATAGAGTTTAATTACGTATTCAATATTGTTTATATAAGTTGTATTGGATGTTCCGTTCACCTATGTACCTTAGCGAGATAAGAATGTAACAACATATTTACGAGTTTGTATTCGACTGTATGAATTATTATGCCATAGGTCAGTTATGTCGTCGTCTTGTTCGAATTAAAATGTTTTCTATTGTCTAATAAAGTAGAGAGGGAGATGTAAATGTGAGGGTGGGGGGAAGCGTTTAGCCAGTTCGAGGCTGTGTTAGCTAATTCACTCTTTCAACACTTTTTCAAGATCTAAGACGCAGACTAGACGCCTCCCTGGGCGCCCGCTTACACCTGCCTCTCTCAGATCCCTACCAGGCTTGTATTAGTAATATTTGAATAATTGTATTAAATATAAGAAGTGATTGCATGTCATACTATTTTATATATATATATATATATATATATATATTTTATATTTAAATCTTGAGTTTCAGTCTTTTATTTCTTTATTAATTTTTCAGGCGACGTTTCGAGACTAGGTTAGTCTCATATTCATGCCCTGACAGTGAACAAATGAGCTTTTTAGTAAAAAACATCAAACAGCACACTAAAATAGATGTAAAATGACCTGTGTAAGATAGGGTGTACTTACATGTTCTAAAGAATGAATCAGTTTTTCATTAATCAGTTGCCTCGCAAAACAGCATAAATTGTTTGTATAGTAATTGCTGTGTTCAATAAACAAGTAATCCATTTTTTAGGAACAGCAGTTTATTTTATTGTTGAATCATATTAGATTATTGTTATTTTTATATATTATGAATTGATTAAATTTGCATAACACGAGCTAAGACCCAGAACATCCGATTTAGGTTACTTATAGATTATAGAAATAACAATAATCTAATATGATTCAACAATTAAATAAACTGCTGTTCCTAAAAAATGGATTACTTATTCATTGATCACAGCAATTGCAATACAAACATTTTATGCTGTTTTGCGAGGCAACTGATTAATGAAAAACTGATTCATTCTTTAGAACATGTAAGTACACCCTATCTTACACAGGTCATTTTACATCTATTTTAGTGTGCTGTTTGATGTTTTTTACTAAAAAGATCATTTGTTCACTGTCAGGGCATGAGTATGAGACTAACCTAGTCTCGAAACGTCACCTGAAAAATTAATAAAGAAATAAAAGACTGAAACTCAAGATTTAAATATTATATTATTTCCATAACAGTCAAGAAAAGTAAAAAACCAATATATACATATATATATATATTGAGAATATAATTTTATTTGGGGTTTCCATTGTGACCTCTTTTGTAGGTCATCTTCAGGGCAAATAGCAGGAGCGGCTGCTCGTGAACCGTATAACTCAATTATCAGTAATAACAGTTGAATACTGAGATAAAACTACGCACCTAATCATAAAAATAGCATTAACCACAAAGACTTGGGCAAATCATTTATTATATGAAGTCTACGAAAATTATTTAGCTAAAAGCTCATATGAAGAAGACATTGCAACTTCCTTGTTCCGTCTAAATCACAAACTCACAATTAAACAATTAAACAATTATGCTGGTATGGTTAATCGTTCGATGCTTCAGTGTTAGTCATAAATTTTGCCTATCCATGTCCATTTTTTAGGCTAGGGATCTTTAACGAGTATCTGTCACATCAAAGGCTCAGGGCATCCATTTTACGTCCCAACCAAAGGACGGCGTGAACTATTTCCTAAATGTGTCATAGTTTAAATATATGTGATGGTGAGGGTGTTACAGATGCCATCATGGTTGTTTCAATTTTTTTTTTATTCACTATTTTAATCACTATTATTATTATTATTATTAAAAAACGATTGAGCTAGAGCAGCGGGAGCTGGTGCACCGAGCAGCCAATTAGAGGCCAGAATTTTGTCACGTGACCTGTGACCTCATTATTACTAAAGTAAAACTAACTAAAACCGCCCTTTTGACTCATGTGACTCTGTCACGTGACAATTACGTCAAATTTGAATTTTATAAATACTTATAAAAGTGATAAATACGCCGTTTAACCTTAATTTAAATTTGGTTGAGCATGACTAGTTTGGACGTATTCAACTTTTGATGGTAATAAACAACTCTAAAATAAAAAGGTGCTACAACAAAAATACTACAGTTATTTATTTACTTACTAGTCATATTATACGACTACATGTGTGTATATATATATATATATATTACAGTGGGAGTCCTTAATTTTGCCAACCCCCCAGGTGTACTTAGGAATAGAATAGAATAGAAAACAAACTTTATTCTGGAACCAAGTCCCTTTAGAATAACAATCTTGAACAAAAAAAAACAAAAAACATAATAAACATCTGGCCAGAAGGCTACATAATAATACGAATCATGAATTAATTAAATGTGACAAAAAACATAATAAAAATAGAAATAGAAATGAAAAAAATAAAACGTACGAAACTTGACCGGATTTTAACTATTTATCGAAAATAAATATATTAATGTTAACAAAATAATTATAAACAAAATTAATAAAATAGTTAAGAATGAAATTACTAAATAAAATAAATGACTGGGATAGTATGTAATAAAGTCTACACAATAAAGTACACAGTCTATATCTTCTTTGGGAAAAATAAACAAAACACGTAGGCAACGAAATCGATTATTCAACCGGAAGATTGACCTGCCTAGAGAGCGTCTTCTTGGGATGTCAAGAGATGTTGGAAAAGCAAGGATTTAAATGAAGCCATTGAAGAAGCATGGCGGATGATAGTAGGTATTATATCATATAAGTACTTGGCAACGCAGAGGGTCGGTACTCCATTTTACGTCCCATCCAAAGGCAGAAATACTAAGGATCTTTTACTCTATTTAAAAATAACCTAAGACCACCTGCTGGACTGAAAAACCGCGATCTTAAATAAATCGGTA
This sequence comes from Arma custos, assembly GCA_037127475.1. Taxonomy (NCBI): domain Eukaryota; kingdom Metazoa; phylum Arthropoda; class Insecta; order Hemiptera; family Pentatomidae; genus Arma; species Arma custos. The sequence goes on along the minus strand of CM073765.1, from coordinate 75,987,401 downwards.
TTAAATGGCCATTGATATTATTAGGTAAGTAAATCATAATAATTGCGGTTGCTATTTCGCACTTGTTTTTTTAAAGTGGCATAAATTCAAAAACCAGCAATCAACAACAACAGTTAATTCAAAGTGGTGTAAAATCATATTGTGAGCTAGGAATATCGTTAAGCCACTAAGATTGACACAAGTGTCTCCTGGCAGACAAGCTCTGAAGCTAGTTTGAGACAGTTTTAATGAGTGATCTAGAGATTTTACCCATTTCTTTCATGAAAAGTATACCGGACTCAAAATGCCAGACGAAAGCACAATTCGAAAAAATTATCTTCCTGATATTTACCAAGAGACCATGAATAAAATACGTAACCACATAAAAGACATACCAATTTGGGTGTCCATAGATGAGACGACTGATTCTCTGAGAAGGTATGTGGCCAATATTATTGTCGGAAAGCTGTTAGAAGACTTATCAAAACCTTTTCTTCTAAACAAAACTGTCAGGAATGAATTTGAATGTGTAGAGTCGCTGATTTCGAATGTCAACGTTTTCGAAAACAACCCTGGGCTAAAACAGTTACGATCCATTTGCGACATTCCACAAGGAAAAGATGTGTCATTCAGCCCCCCTTTTAAAAGAGCTCCCGTTACATCTATCGACGCGGAAAGATCATTTAGTAGGTACAAAAAATATTGCGACCTGATCGTCAGAGCTTCACATTCAATAATCTAATGATGTACACAATTTCAAATATTAATTTGAAAGAGGAATGAGCGTTTTGTAATTAATTTTTCAAATTATAAAGATGTAATATTAGAAATTAAAAAGTACGTAATACATTTTTTATTTAGTTTTGCCTGCATATTTCCCAAAAATGAATGCATATTCTATGCACATATTTAAGGATTTTTATTGCATATAAATCCGGGCCCTAGTCATAACTCACCACCAAAAAAAGACCGAATTATGAGTTGTGTCACTTTGGAAATACTCATGAGATGTCTGGTGGTATTTCTTGAACTCCTTAAACTTCGTATTTTTACGTCACGAAGAACCCTCCATGCAACATCTCTTTTAATATTAGAGAAATCATTTTTTTTCTCTTAAACCATTCTTATTATTCTTCTGACTCTTCAACTGTATTGTTAAAGTTGGAATAACAAGACACCTTGTGGCACGACTGTAGAAGACAAGCGCTACAGGAGGAGCTGTTTACGACGAGCCATCACCTCGGAGAGTGACAGTTAATAAATAAACTGCTCTCCTCTCGACGGCAGCTCCCGAGTTAAGTTTTAATGGTCTTCTGCACTTCCTCACCTGTACTTCTCATCAGGATACATCACTTACCTGAGGGCGCTTCAACGTTTGGCTTTAACCACTCTATCAGCATTAAGGGCTCACAGGGTAGTTGGTATTAGGTTGCGTTCCGAAACCTATCATCTACGATAAGGGTCATTTTCGAAATAATCCAGGCTTAAAGAGTTCATAAATATTTTACACAACCCGCAAATGGACTTAAAATTGTTTCAAAGGAAGTAAAGGATCATCCGGAAGGAAGGTGAAATGGCAGTCACGAAACTGTGATGTTTCAGGTATTCGTCGCATCCAAGACAGGCAAATCCGGCCTCTTCACCGATCGTATATCCCCGTGTTCTCGCAATTTTTGCGATGTTTACACGGGAAAGAATGTTCTTTGAACATTACTTTAATAAGGTAGTTCTTTACTCTGGTAGCTCAGTGGTTTAGAGCACAGCACCAGAGATGCAGATGTCCCGGGTTTTATTATCTTATTATAGTTATTAGGTAAATTATACATAATTGTCTTTGGGAATGAATTTAAGTAATAATTACAAATGCTTCTTTCTTGGAATGATGAAGTATTCAGTTTCTTTTCTCTTAAGGCAGCCTCTAGTTCAGATTAAGTATTAGGCAGCAGTCATGTTCAGTACTGATGCCGTTTGGTAGCAAAAGATATAGGTTTAAAGGATGTTTTACGATGAAGGATCAAGTCACGTGACAAGGATGAAGTCACGAGCCTGTGATGTTTCAGGCATTCGTCGCATCCATGTCAGGAAATCGTGAGAACACAAGGATATAGGATCGGCGAAGAGAACGGATTTGCGTGACTTGGATGCGACCCCAGGTAGCTCAGTTAATTAGAGCGAAGTAGAGCACTACTATGAAGTGGACGACCCGGGTTCGAATCCCGTCCAGGACAAATCTTTATTTTATTTTATTTTGTTATCTCTTGTAAATAAGAAAAAAACTTAAGGTTCATAAAAATAAGATATTTTGTAGAAGAAATTGTCCTTGAAGAAAGAGGACAATTAAAAATTAAGGTTAAATAATGGGATTAAAAATTGATATTTTTTCTCTCTCTTGGGGTTATTTAAGTAACGTTAAAGTTAAGTAAATTAACTTTATGATTTAAAACGGCCAATTGGGGTAGAAACCGATTTCAATCTTAGATGAAATAATTCGCTGATGAGAAGATCAGTCGCTAGAAGGGTCATTAAAAAAATTAAGGAAGAAAAAAAAAGGAAGGGGTTAAAATTATTGAGTGAGAGAAGGACGAAAAAGGATAAAAATAGTGATCCTTTGGGAGGAAGAGGAAGAATGATTAAGAAGGTGAAAGGATGATTTATGATCTTTTTAAAAAGGGCCAATAAAACCGACCCTTCCTTTGTTAGGGCATCTTCTAGAGCGCCCCCGCTCAAAGACCCTATTCCCAATTCTGTCGTGAGGCCGTCATACTGTTTATATGTATGTATTATAGATATTTGGATATATCATTGCAAACTTAAATAAATGAAATAGAAAAACATATGCATAAGGTTGTTTATTTGTAGCGGTAAATTATTAAATAAATGGATTGGTGTGTAGAGTGAGGATTCGCTAAGCTGAAGATTTCGAGTTCAAATACAGCTGTTGCAAATTATTTAATAAACTACACTAGAATACGCTAGAACCAATGTTCTTTGAACATTAAGTTAATTTTAGGATCTTATTGACTTACGTCATATTACTATTTATATTTTTTTTTAATAATTATTGGTCAATTTTTTTTATTTTTAAATATTTTTATTTTTAAAGAGAAAAGATAGGCCCTCAGACGGGATTCGAACCAGGATCCTCTGTCTTTCCGTGACATCGCCCTACCATTTGAGCCACCAAGGCCGCCTGCCGGCAGAGGACCAATCTTTTCTCTTATCCGATCCAATGTCCTCGTGTTCTCGCAATTTTTGCGATGAATACACTAGAACGAAGTTCTTTGAACATTGATTTAATTTTAGGATCTTATTGACTCACGTCATATTACTATTTATAATTTTTTTTAATTATTGGTCAATTTTTTTATTTTAAAATATTTTTATAAATACCTGCTGGCCTTGGTGGCTCAAATGGTAGGGCTCTGTCATATTTAATATTAATATATTGTAATATTTAATATAGTAATATGACGTGAGTCAATAAGATCCTAAAATTAAATCAATGTTCAAAGAACATTCGTTCTAGTGTATTCATCGCAAAGATTGCAAGAGCACGAGGACATGGATCGGATAAGAGAAAAGATTTATCCTCTGCCGGCAGGCAGCCTTGGTGACTCAAATGATAGGGCGCTGTCACGGAAAGACAGAGGATCCGGGTTCGAATCCCGACCGAGGGCCTATCTTTTCTCTTTAAAAATAAAAATATTTAAAAATCAAAAAATTGACCAATAATTATAAAAAATATTTTTTTTTAATGTTTCGTAGTTCGTTTTTAATTGAATATTGAAACCGCCAACACCCTTATGGTCCACCCTATAAACGAAATTCCACAAGGCATTTTACCCTCCATCAACCTCACTCCTTAAACCTGTACCGGATCCAAAATAGACGCGTTGGTTGGCGCTAATAGCGAAGTGCCAAGCGGCAGGAGTGGCTGAGATAGGCCAGTGCCTAAGAGAGTGACAGCCCAAATCGAATAAGGCACTCTCTTGACAGAGGAGGAGCAAGCGGAGCCGTTGTCAGTCCATTTCGTCTTCTTCCGCTGGGATTTCCCCCTTCGGCTGAGTGGGTAGGCTTCTGATCCCAGCCATTCACAGGTTATAAATAAATAATTATTAACAACAATAGCAAATAGTTAAATTTAACACATTTCACTAAAATTTATAAATATTTATTTTAAAAAACAAAAATTTGTACCACAACAACCCATGAACGGGTCTGGGGTTCAGTACATGGTAGAGACTGCGCTGTTTCATGGAAAAAGGTTCTGCAAGGAGGTGACTTGTCCTAGGTCACGCTCAACCGCCAGACTTTCTCCCTCTGATTTTGGGTATCCTATTTTTATAATAGCCGCAGGGGGGTCCTAGACACTGTATGATCCATCTCCGGCTGCAAACAGACTAAATAAAAGTAACTGCCTGCAGCGGGATTTGAACTAGGATTTCTGGCATGGCAGTGCTCTACCATTGAGCCACTCCGCTTTCCATGTCTGATCACATGTCAATTTTGTTTTATAGGGATCGTTACAAAGGCAGATTCGTTACAACAGTTATAATTCGTGTTAGATGATTCATTAAAGTGAAAACTTCTCTAACCGCGTTTAGCGACTTCTCGTAAATTTGAGGAATTACTGGAATAAAAATTTCACAGCCGCTGAAGCAACTCGTGAAATTATTAAATTTGAGGCGTTGGTTTGAAAAAATTAGTTGCGGAGATACCACGTTGGAAAGGAAGAAGGGCTCCGGGCGACCATTAATGGATATTGTGAGGTTCTCCTTTATGTTGAGTCAAATCTATCCACAAGTACTCGCGAACTTGCCAGAGAGTTTGGTCTGTCGCAACATACTTTAGTCGCCATCTACGCTCCTTTGGGAAGGAGAATAAGTGCTGTAGACTGGTCCTCATTCTCACACTTCCCGTCGAACCATCTATCATCTATTTTAATACAAATATACGATATAAATAAATACTATTTATTTATATATAACTATTTATTAAATATATATAATATATTTACTATTATATTCCTGGCGCGGATATAATTACCGCGCAGGAGAGCGTCCCACGGATGGCGGAGTCAAGTCCGATGAACTCGCTCCATATAGTCATGGATCTGTCTAAGGTAAAACGCTCAATATCCGAAGGTAAACTAGTCCCCCGTTGGGGTCTCCAGGTTGAGACTGTTTCTCGTGATTCATGTCGCAAGTTGAAACATAGAGATTTAAGTATAGGGACTTGGAAAGTAAGATGTTTAAATTAACGCGGAATAGCGAAGCATGCACCGGACAAATATTATTCAAGTGATAGCTTCACCAAAATTAAGATGGGCTTGTAAAGTTGCTGGTTTTAGTAGCGAACGAATTCCTAAAATGTTAGAACCATCTGAGGGGTATGCCGAGACGTAGGTGGGAAGATTGCGTGTGATTTGGAGGATTTAGGTTCGGGTTGTTTGTGGAGAAAAGTTTGTAAGCAGAGTTTGGTGGTATCGGCATCGAACCTTCGGGTTCCCTAAGCTTTATTTTTTTCCACATTCGGCCACCTACGGACTACGCTATTTAAACTGCCTCTTCCTTACCCATCCTTTTGCCCCAGTTGACCCGCATTCGTTTCTTCATGTTGTTCCTTTCTCGCTTCTTTTCACACTTTGCCAGATTTTAGCTTCGACTTTTGTTAGAAACTCTGGTGTTCTTGCAGTTTCTTCTTGAGTTGAAGAGGTTTTTTTACGTCCTTCTGTGTGATCCTCACTTCTTCTAGATCGTTTTCAACCTCTGTAAACCATGCTTCCTATTCCGTCGGATTCATACGAGCAACGTGTCTGTAAAAAAAACAACCCTCCTCTTATTATTATTGCTACTGATTATTATTTCAGTTAAATTATTGATGCTATGTATTGAGCTTGTGCAAATATACTATAGCCATCAGATTTTCTACCTTTCGAATCATTAGTTACGTAATTAGTCTTATTTTCCTCCCGAGAAGACCCAATTTCGCAAAAATTGAACAATAAAGAAGCCATTGTATAGCGCCCAGGACTAAGGACGACAAATATTTATTTACCCCGAAATCCTGAGTGACAAGGAAAGGACGAGACTACAATGAAGGGAACGAAGCAGAAATAAAAACTTTTGGCCGCCAGTTGCCCAAGTATCGAGCGCTATATTGCCTTCCTTTGTTCTCTATGTAATCCTTCTCTGCCTATTCTCCCACTGTCACTGTTCGCTCTCCGAATCTGTTACACTGCCTAACTTATTATCCCTTTTATGTAGTATCATTCACCTTTTTAGTTATTTTTCAATCTTAAGGAAATTAGTTTAATGTTGAAGAAATTGGTCCGGGTAGAGGTCACTGAATATTATATCCCTTTATACGTTACTTATAGCCATTGTAACGGCTTTTATATTCTGGGAAATTTTTTTACACTTAGTAAGGGTAGGGGACCATCCTTCCTTCTCAATTATATCAGTTAGTGTTTCATAGCCAGAGAGGACCCACCCCCCAGTCCCCTCCCCACAGGTAACTTATGTTTTGCACTATTTACTCACCCTCCCTCCTCCATTTCATTTTAATTTCTTTCCCTCATAACCTAAAACAGTACTATACTCAATTTACCGTTATTATCACTACTTCCAAGCTCACTATTACTGTAAGGCGTTTATTTGTTTAGTTATCTATATACCACCCTAAATATTCAACAATATATATCATAATATCATAATATACCATATCCTTGCCGTTTTTTTATATGCATTTTAGTCCAATATAGCCTGATTGTATTATCACTTACTTTACTTAAAACATACCTACTTTTATACAATTGATATTTTACACTTATATAAAGTCTCTTCTTACATTCTCTTATGCAATTAATATTCTTTACACTAGTATAAAGTATTTTCTACCTATCAATATTAATACTGTATTTTCTAAAATATTTTTTATTTTCATTTTTATTTTATTTTATATAATTCGTTTCTAGATTTTTATAATTTTACAATTTTTATTTCTTCTTTTTTATTACCTATAATTTTTAGTGCGTAATTCTTATCACTTTCTAATTTACCCATATCATTTCACATTCCTATTGTATATTCAGTTTTTATTTTTTATCTGTAATACCTTAATTTTTTCACTGTCAACACTTTCTGTTTTATTATTATTTTCTTCATGTTTTATTATTTTTTTCTACATTTTAACCTTCATAATTACCTTACTGTACATCTTTATCAATTTTTTTTGCCTGCATTCACCTTCTTTTGGTTTATCTATATTTAAAATCTTTTAATATATTTGTACCATTTTCTTATATTGCCTGTATTTTGCATATAGCCCTGAAGAAGACCTACAGCGTAGGTCGAAACGTTGGCTATCAATAAAGATCTTCTGAAATTACTTCAGAATTTCATTCAGTGACCTCTACCCGGACCTATTTCTTCAACATTAAGGAAATTAGATAATAAAACATAATTAATCTTTTATGGGGTTATTTTATTTAAGGAAAGTTATTTGGTACTCGTGTGTTAACGCAGCCCTTGTTATTTTTGCCTATTTGTTCGCATGCGCGAGTTAATTAACATTTAACTTCTATTTATTGGGGTTGAACATTTTTTTTTTAAATTAGAAATCAAAATAATTTATTGAAAATTGGAATATAATAATAATAATGAATAATTAATTAAACAACAATGAACAATTAAGAAATAGAAGTAATGAAAAATTATTTTTAAAAATTTTTTTAAAATGTAATACATGATGAGCAATTAATTAAACAAGAATGGACAATGAAAAATTAAAAAATACAAATAATAAAAAATCACTATAATTAAAACAAACAAGTTATGAAAAATTACAATGGTTTATTATATTCCGCTAGTATATTTTGGGTTTCTGCTGTTCTCGAACCGGTTTTCTTTTCTGAGTCCCACTTTCTTACCCACTTAAATTGCATTTCCAAAAGAAACGTTCACCACAATGCAATTTCATTTCATATGAATTGCCACATTTTCTTTGTTTTGGCAAAATATTTCGCTCCTGCAAAAAAATAATGACTTGTTCTTCTGTTTTCGGCAAATCCCAAATACGCATTTTACACTAATTAAATAAATGACTAAAATAATAGCAACGAAAAATCTATAAAATACAAGCAAACAAACAATATACAACAAATAAGAAACAATAAATCAACAATAATCAAAACTCAGTAAGCAAGAAGAAACATAGAACAAATCAGCTGTTAGAAATATAACTGTTACAAAATGTAATTTTGTAACAGTTATATTTCTTGTAGTTATATAGTTATATAGTTGTAGCTCGCGCATGCGAAGTAGTAGGCAAAAATAATCAGGGGTGCTTCAAGACACAAGTACCAGTTATTTCAACCAACAATTTGGTTTTAAAACTGTATCCTTTGACAATATACGGCTTATCCTTGTTCAGTCCCTCTCGGAGGTGACAAAATGGAGGCCCCGATCCTGTGTCAAATACCAGTTTCCTATCCTAATAATACCTGGATTAGCGAAATTTAGGAATCTCACTAAAGCACCGTCCGAATAGCCATAGCAGCATAAAGTGACCTAAAATAAAAAACAAAACAAGCATGACCATCACCTGATATTTCATATGAACTAGAGGCCAAATGAAACGATAACTGAAAAAAAAACCTGTACCACTACAACCCGTGAATGTACTGGGGTTCAGTACATGGTAGAGACTGTACTGTTTCATGGAAAACGGTTCTACAAGGAGGTGACTTGTCCTAGGTCACGCTCAACCGCCAGATTTTTCCCTCTATTTTGGGTATCCTTTTTTTATAACATTTTATAGAGGCTGGGTGAGCCTCAGGAGGGTCCTAGATCCTATATTATCCATCTCCGGCTGCAAACAGACTAAATAAAAGCCTTGTCTGCAGCGGATTAGAACCATGATTTCCGGCATGGCAACTCAGTGCTCTAGCAATGAGCCACTCCGTTAATAATTAATAAAATTCATTCCAAAGAAAATTTGTTACCAACGTGCTTTAAACCTATATCTTTTGATATCAAACGGCTCATCAGTACTGAACATGACTGCTACCTAATACATAATCTGAACTAGAGGCTACCTTAACAGACAAGAAACTGAATACTTCAGCATTCCAAGAAAGAAACTTTTGTTATTATTACTTAAATTCATTTCCAAAGACAATTATGTATAATATACCTATTAACTATTATATTATAATAAAACCCGGGACATCTGTATCTCTGGTGCTGTGCTCTAAACCACTGAGCTACCAGAGTATAGAACTACCTAATTGAAGTAATGTTCAATGAACATTCTTCCCCGCGTATACATCGCAAAAATTGCGAGAACACGGGGGTATAGTATCGGTGAAGAGAACGGATTTGTCTGACTTGGATACGACCCCTGGTAGCTCAGTGGTTTAGAGCACTGCTACGGAGAAGCAGGCGACCCGGGTTCGAATCCTGACCAGGACAAATCTTTTCTCTTCAAAACAAAAATATTTAAAAATAATTACCGTAAAAATAACTATTGTTACGGGCGCCGGCAGGAAGACGGAAGCAAGAGGATTAGCGGCTTAAATCCGTCGGCGGGAGAAGTTAAAATAGGATTAGGACGGTTCTAGATCGTTTCCTTTTGTCGGCAAAGGATTAAGTAGATTCCAGAATATTCTGGCCCCTTCGTGTTCTAGAATGTTCGGCCTTACCTATAAAAAGACTTCCCTCAACTCGAGGCAGTCAGTCTTAGCCTGAGAGTAGACCAGTGAAGATCTGTGATAAGTGTAATAAGTGAGTGTCAGTGTGATAAACTAGTCAGTGTTGAACCGGCCCGTGTAATAAGTGTATCAGTGAACTGTGACAGTCTCGCGAGTGTAATAAACTGTTTCTGTTTGTTACTGTGTGTCAGTTTGTGATACTTGAAGAATCTTAGGGTTAGTGGACTAGTGAACTGTAAGTGTTAACTATTAGTTATAAATTGTAGTGTAATTTTAGAATATTCATAGAAACTATTGTAACTAGTTAAGCTATCTAGAATTAGTAATATCTTATATTATTGTAATAATTAAATAGGAGTTAGGCCTAGATAGTAAATATTTAGAATATTGTTATTATAAATTTATCTTAGTTCAATAATTTAATTGTTAATAGTTTAATTGTATCTTTTTAAGCACTTGTGTTAATAAATATTAGTATATTTAATTAAGGAATTGTTTAATTCATTTTAATACCCAGTAGCCCGTAACAAATTGGTGTCAGAAGTGGGATTATTGTGTAATTGCTATTATTTTGTATTTTGTCTTGCATTTTGTAATTATTGGGCTACTGTGTGCAGAATGGCTTCTAAAAGTGTTAAATTAATTGATTTAAAAGTTGCGGATTTGAAACGGGAGTTGGAGGAGCGTGATCTGGATTCATCCGGAACTAAAAGTGTATTGCAACAGCGCTTGCGTCAATTTTTTGTAGATTTAGGGGAAAATCCAGATGACTTTCTGTTTGAAACTGATTTAAGCAAGTTGTCTGAAACTTTTAAAAATGAGTTAAGCAATGTTAAAAATGAGTTAGGTAATGAGTTAAGTAGTGTCAAAAATGAGTTAGGTAATGAGTTAAGCAGTGTTAAAAATGAGTTAGGTAATGAATTAGGTACTGTAAAAAGTGATTTATTGGATACATTAGAGTCTTAGTTAGGCACATTAGAGACTAAGTTAATGGAAACTGACAAACTGACACACGTTTGTGATACTTGAAGAATCTTAGGGTTAGTGGACTAGTGAACTGTAAGTGTTAACTATTAGTTATAAATTCTAGTGTAACTTTAGAATATTCATAGAAACTATTGTAACTAGTTAAGTTATCTAGAATTAGTAATATCTTATATTATTGTAATAATTAAATAGGAGTTAGGCCTAGATAGTAAATATTTAGAATATTGTTATTATAAATTTATCTTAGTTCAATAATTTAATTGTTAATAGTTTAATTGTATCTTTTTAATCACTTTTGTTAATAAATATTAGTATATTTAATTAAGGAATTGTTTAATTCATTTTAATACCCAGTAGCCCGTAACACTATTAATAAAAATATATTACCTTTTTTATTTTAATAGGCAGTTCAGATGAAAAATACAGAAAAAACTGTACTAATACACCCCATGAAGGGCCTTAGGTTAGGTACATGGTAGAGACTGTACTGTTTCTCGGTCAAGGAATATGCAGGGAGGTGATATCTCCGAGACCATAATCAACCGGCAGGTGTTCCTCCATTAATATAGATACCCACTTTATGGAGGCTGGGTCAGACCCAGAAGGATCTGTAGATCACAGTTTAATTATCAATATTTTTTTAACTTTCAGTTACAGTATTTAGTTAATTTCATACCAAGAGCAAAATTGGTGTGAAATTGTGCAAAGATACTGTGAAATATCTTCCATTCAGTGTTGAACCCAGTGAATGATTCATCATTGCCATTGTGATTGGAGACCAACCATCTGTAAAATGAGTTTTATTATTAAGTTTATTTCTTCTTCTGCCAATTCTGTTCCTCCCCCCCCCCCAGAACTGGGCCGTACCCTGGAGAGGGCTTTAGATTTCACAGTTTGATTCCTTTCAAGTGATTCCTTTAAGAAGAGAATAATTGAGAGGGTCCTAGTGGTCCTGGAGGGTCCTTCCTCTTGTTTCAGATCTTTCTGCATCACTTCCTCCTCGCCTCCAGCCAATCTTTTCTTTAAATGTAAATCTATTGAATACACTTTGGCGGGTTTATTTCTATTCGGTTTCGTTGTATTTTAATTTATATATTTTCTGTTTTGGTATCTTGAATATAATAAATATTATCACATGAGGAACGGTCAGGGGAGAGCGCTGAGTTTCCATGCCGAAGGCTTCAATCCGGTTGTTGCAGACAATTTATTAATTTCTTTAACAGCCTAGGATGCACCTATGTACCTATGTAATTAGGGATCAAGGACCGTCCTGGGATTAACCCAGCCTTCGTCTATTTGGGATCTCAGCCCCAATGAGAGAGAAAAATCTGGCGGTTAAGCGTGATCTAGGACAAATCACCTCCCTGCACAACCGTTGTCTTTGAAACAGTACAGTCTCTCCCACTTACTGAATGGTAATAAGAAAAAACATGAAGTATTTAATAAACTACTTCATAAGTTGTATCCATTTTTTTTCTGGAGCTTAAACTTCATCAATCAACACTGGATCTACAACCCAGCACTGGTCCCGGCCACATCAAGGCGTCGCCTCCACTCTTCTCTGTCCTGCGGCAAAGTCCTCCAAGCTCTGGATCTAATGATGCTGCATCCATCACTCTCGACTTCATCTACCCATCTAAGTCGTGGACGCCCACGTTTTCTTTTTCCGTCAACGAGTAACAGTAGTCTTTTCAGGATAGCGTCGTTCTCCATTTTGGACACATGTCCCCATCTCAGTCTAGCTATTCTTATGTGCTTAATTAATAAGGCTTTAAGGAGATTTTCGATAAGTGTTATCAAAATTTCACCAATGCCTAGCAGTTATATGATAAATAATGGTATATAGCACAAAACAATTATAAAACATTCAATGGAAACAAGATTTTACTTTTCTTTTCTTTTTTTACTATTTGACATATTTTAAAAATTACATTTGTTCTCTCTAAAGGTGGTATCCTTGGTCCAATCCTATATACAGTTTATACAGCTGACATCCCAACTCATCCTAATACTATCTTTACCACGTATGCTGATGATACATGTGTATTATCAGTCAACACCAATCCAGTTATTGCATCCCAAAGTCTCCAATCCCATATCACTGATCATGAAGAATGTTGTCAAAACTGGAGAATTAAAATAAATTCTCAAAAATCGCATCAAATCACTTTTACCTTACGTCGTAAACCAATGACTTCCTGCCCTACAGTATCCTTTAATAATATCCCTCTGGTGCCTGTAGAACAGGTCCGATACTTAGGGTTGCACCTCGACAAACGATTAACCTGGAATCCTCATACAAGACTGAAAAGACAAGAAACCGCACGACGTTTCAGGCTACTTCAACACTTACTAGACAAACGCTCTAAGCTCCCAATTAACTACAAAAGACTCATCTACATGACCATCATACGACCTATTTGGACTTACGGAGTAGAGCTTTGGGGCTCCACTAAGCCATCGAATTCCTCTCGTATCCAATCCTTACAATCCAAAATCCTTCGTAAAATCCTCAATGCTCCTTACTTTGTTAAGAATAAACTCATCCATAACGACCTTAGTGTCCCTTTTGTTGCTGATTTAGCCCGAACCCGGTATCTATCCTTTCATAACAAACTTTGTTACCACTCAAACCCTCTAGTTTCAAACCTAGCTTCCTCTTCAATTCCCGATAATCCTCCGAGGCGTCTGAAAAGGAGATGGCCACGTGACCTCCTTGCTTGAACTTTGATTTGAGTACTACCAGTGGGTAGTTTCTCTACTTGTAATTATCATGTCATTATATATCACTTAGCCTATTTACTTGTTGTATTATTGTAATACAGTTGTAGATATCAATAGATAAATTAAAAAAAAAAAAATATTTGTTCTCTAAAGACATAGGATGTTTTATGTCATTGACATAAAATGTCTTTAAAATTGGTTTAACTATAATACTATAATTTTTAAAATACCTATATATATGTATACATACTGAGCATAGAGAGAACTGCAAGCATTTCACAATCCAATGGTACAATCCAAAAGAGAAAAAACTCTACATTTCGATTAATTTTTTTACAGAATTACAATGTCAAAATTTGTAAATCTAGCATAAAACCTAGGATTGATTGAGATGTATTGGTTAGCATAACAGCGAACTGTGCCTAAGATCTCAGGGTTACGGCCCAGGTGACCTTTGGGTTTTTTAAAGGCTGTAAAATATCCTTGGTTATAGCGTCCTTTAGAGGTGACTTAAAATTGCGGTGTCAGGTATTCGTTAAAGATCCTCTATCCTGGTAATAAAAGGATAGGCAACATTTAGGAATTCCTGCGACGCATCGTCCGATTGACTTAAATTAAAGTGTCATTAAATAAAACAAACCACAGCTAGCAATGAATGAGAGGAAAATAGTTGACTGGATGATAAAATGGAGAACTGAGATAGTTGGGGGGTACAGTAAAAAAAAAAAAAACACTAAATAAGTACTAGACTAATATTTAGTAAGTGCCGACGTTTCGACCTACATTGTAGGTCATCTTCAGGGCTATGAGAGAGAAACAAACAGAACAAAAAATATATAAAAAAACGTTACAGTAACAAGAATATAGTGGTACATGTAATGTAGAAAAATAAAATAGTGGCAGATATGAAAATTAAAGATAACGAATATTAAAAAAGTGACAGAATATAATAAAATTAAGATATTGACAGATTTAATATAATTAAAGATAATGAAGAGAAATTAAAATAGTGACAGATACAATAATTAAAGGAATGTAAAATAAAATACAGAAAATAAATGTACAGAAAGGATAGAAAAGTAAACATAATATAAAGGGAAATAAAAATGAGGAGGTAAACCAAAGATACAAAATGAGAAGATTAAAATAATAAAAAAGGTTGGAACATGAAGGATTTAGAAAAACTGGTAAATTAAAGATATTAAATGTATGATAATGGACTTCTAGAGGTTACGTAAGTAAAATGTATGAATCATAATAATACAAGAATATGTAGAAAGAAATGAATAGCTATCTCGAAGAATGACAGTTAGAAATGTAAACAATATGAAAATATAAATATGGAACTATTTGTACAGTAACTATTGTGTATTATTGTATTACTATTGTACCGTAACTGTCACAATTTTAATTTCTCTTCATTATCTTTAATTATATTAAATCTGTCAATATCTTAATTTTATTATATTCTGTCACTATTTTATTTTTCTACATTACATGTCACTATATTCTTGTTACTACGTTTTTTTATATATTTTTTGTTCTGTTTGTTTCTCTCTCATAGCCCTGAAGATGACCTACACTGTAGGTCGAAACGTCGGCACTTACTAAATATAAGTTTAGTACTTATTTAGTGTTGTTTTTTTTACTGCACCCCGAACTATCTCCGTTCTCCACAGATAGAAATATTTTTTAATGTAAATTTTTTTATTGTTCCGCTGAGGATAAACTCGTTTATATAATTCTTAATTAAGTGCGGTTTAAAATAAAATAAAAACATTACCGTAAAGTTTTCTGGTAATGTTGGAAGCGATGATATAGTTCTAGATTCTAAATGTCTGCTTTAGCTAGGACTTGATATTGCTTCATCATTCTATAATTAAGTGAACTTTATGATGCTATAAAACTGACTGCCCTGTTATAATAAAATGAAATCCCTCTCGGAGATGAGAGAAGGCCATTAGCTTAGAAATAATTAATTTGAATAAATCGTATAAGGAAATGGTAGAAGGGAAAGGAAATAGGAGTCAAATAATTAATTCTGAATTATTTGAGTTATTCCTTAACTCTGAGGTTAATTAAGATCAATTCCATATAATATTCATCAAGATTTAAACTATCCATCGATAGCACTCCAATAAAGTTATTCCAAGCCATCTTTTTTTCAGACGCCTCGGAGGGTTATTAGGAATAATATGGGAAGCAAGTTGAGAGACTAGCGTATTCAAGTGTGTATGGAGCTTATCATGGAAGGATAGGATCTAGTTTGGGTCAAATCAGCAACATATGGGATATTAAAATCATGATGGATGAGTTTGTTTTTGATATAATAAGTAGCATTGAGGATTTTACGAAGGATTTTGGATTGTAAGGATTGGATACGAGATGAATTGGATGGTTTAGTAGAGCCCCAAAGCTCAACTCCGTATGTCCAAATAGGTCTGATAACTGTCATGTAAATGAGTCTTTTGTAATTAATTGGGAGCTTAGAGCATTTGTCCAGTAAATGCTGAAGTATGCGAAAACGTCGAGCAGTTTCTTGTCTTTTCAGTCTTGTAGGAGGATTCCGAATGTGACGTTTGTCCAGATGAAGTCCTAGGTAACGTATCTGTTCGACAGGGATCAGTCTAATATTATTAAAGGACACAGTAGGGCAGGAATTCGTAGGTTTACGACGAAGAGTGAAGGTAATTTGATGGGATTTGTTAGGATTTATATTAATTCTCCAATCTTGACACCATTCTTGAAGGTTTGAGATATAGGATTGGAGAGATTGCGATGCAGCAAATGGATCCTTATTTACTGATAACAGACATGTATCTTCAGCGTACGTAGTGAGGACAGTGCTTGGATGGGTTGGGATGTGAGCTGTATATATCTTGCTAATATAAATGTGAAAGTTTGTATGTTTGTCTCTCTTTCACGCAAAAACTACTGGACGGATTTGGATGAAACTTTACAGTAATATTGGTTATACATCAGAATAACACATAGGCTATAGAAAGCGCGGATTTATGAGGGGGCACGTGCCCCCCCCCCGACAGGTTTTTAGGTACTGTGGAGAAGCCACCATAGTACATAATGAAAGGCAAATCACATGATCATAGTTGTTAAAATATCAGAAAGAACAAGAGTGAAACTATTTGTTTTGATATACTACTAATCTTACTAATATTATAAATGTGAAAGTTTGTATGTTTGTCTCTCTTTCACGCAAAAACTACTGAACCGAATCGGATGAAACTTTACAGTAATATAGGCTATGCATCAGAATAACACATGGGCTATAGCAAGCGCGGATTTAGAGAGGCCCACGGGGGCACGTGCCCCTCCCCAACCCCGACAGTTTTAGAGGTACTGTGGAGAATCCATTATAGTACATAATTAAAGGCAAATCAGGAATTTAGCATCTTGAAATTTGCAGATAGGTCCTTTGTATGATTTAAGAAAAAAATTTGGATAATTCCACCCTTAATATAATAAGGGTTCAAAGGTTGTATGGAATCCGTCAGTTATGAAGTTAGACATCTGAAATTTTGTACGAGTAACCTATAGTGAAAAAAATTGAATTATTTAAATAATTAAATTATTCATTATTTTAAATTATTGTTATAAAGCACTGTTAAGAAGCTTTATGTGGTAGTCCAAATTCTATGCGAGCGAAGCCGTGGGCAAAAGCTAGTTAAATTATAAAAAAAAAAATTGTTCGAAAAAAAAAGATGTGCCTGATTTTGATACCAAACCTCGACCCTCTTATCTGATAACAGCTTAATCTGTATTTCCTTGATACAAGCCATTGAACGTACACTACAGAATGAGATAGTCTCGTTAGAGGTGTAATGCTTGTTATGTGAATGGGTTGCGAAAGGATGAGAGAAAAAGTAGATTTTGGAAGGAGGGGGGAGAATGGAAGGATAATGTGGCCTACGTGGTCTATATCGCTCCTCTTTAGCTCCGTCTTCTTTATCTCGCCTCACTCGCATTCCCAATTCCCACCACACTCTTAGCGACCCATTTAACAGCTTCTAGCAATCCTTTTTTTTATTTATATTACATTATCTGAAATAGATAATATATTTGCTTTTTATTATAAATATAAGTTTACTAGGACTGAACTGATACTTATATATTATACTAGCTTATGCCCGCGGCTTCGCTCGAGTGGAATTTGGTCTGCCATATAATGTCTGGGATGGGAGAGGGAGGGAGGGAGGGAAGGAGGGAGGGAGGGAGGGAGGGAGGGGGAGAGGGGGGAGGGAGGGAGGGGGAGAGAGGGAGAGGGGGAGAGGGGGAGAGGGGGAGAGGGGGAGAGGGGGAGAGAGGGAGAGAGGGAGAGAGGGGGAGAGAGAGAGAGAGAGAGAGAGAGAGAGAGAGAGAGAGAGAGAGAGAGAGAGAGAGAGAG
>CM073765.1:75837360-75969497 GCA_037127475.1 Arma custos | reverse complement strand
AGAAGTAAGTATTCTCACTATTCCTTAGTATTGTTAAATTAGTTAGTAATTTATTTGCAACGGTAAAGAACAGACAATGTCTGGAAAGTAGTTTGATGGTCGAGTATAAAGCTGCGATTTCTGATTTTTCACTTGAATAAAAAACAGGACTAAATTTTATTTATTACTGTGTAGGATATTCCTAAGTGTAACGTCAAATATCAATAATTTTATTTAATTATTAATGTTTAATTATTTAATTAATAATCATTTAATTCCTATCTTAGAGTTAGTCTAGTCAATTTGATTAAAGTGCACTAATCAGAAATATAATTAATTTATTTATAATTATTGGTCATTTTTTATGAGTTATAAATGTTTTTATTTTTAAAGAAAAAATTAATTTATGTTTCAATAGGAGTATTATTATTTTCGCCATAAAATTAGCATTGTAACAAATTTTAGAGTTTTCTAGCCCAACGAATATGTGATAAACAAAGCCCTCTACGATTTGTAGATTATAAACATTAATAGTTATTATTTTTTAATTTGTGATTTCTTAAAAATAATTAATTCGTGATATCCGAGACAAATGCTTGTTTATTCATTTAACGTCAATTTTTGCTGCTATGGCTAATCGGACGATGCTGCATTGGGAGCTCTAAATTTTTCCTATCCATGTTGAATTAGGATAGGGATTTTTAACAAGTACCTGACATCGTACAGCCTCGGGGCCCCCGTTTAATGTCCCTTCCGAAGGACGGCGTAACTAAGTATTTTTTACTTCCTTAAAAAACTTAGGGCCACTGCCGGGCTACGAACTCTGTTTGACAAATGCTGTACGAACTGTGTTTGTTACGCTAACCACTAGACCACAGGTCGCCCTGTATATCGGACAAATTATCTCACAACCTTTGTCCTAGAAGCAATATAGTCTCTACCATGTACTGAATCACCTTGATAAGATTGTGGGACAGGTTGTTTTTTTTTTTAATAATAATTACGAGTATTTAACAATTTTTCATTCAGTTCATCAATTGTCAATTGACAGTATCAATTGTCAATAAATAAACTTAATAACAAATTCATATTCATAAATATTTATTTGTATAAGATTTTAGATAGCTCTGTGTTTCACAAATTTATTCTTACACACAATTATACATTTTTCTAAATATTTTATTTACATTAAAAAAATATATAATAATGTCCTTCTAAATTCAAAATAGCGAATTATACAATTTTTGAATTTAGAACATAGGTCACACCTGCCTTATGACGTTCCAGTTATTTCTTATTTTAAATCTAATGAAAACATTTTTGTTTCGAATTCTTAAAAACGGGTGCCGATAGAGTTGTGTTTTTTTCTCTTTTCTTTTTCTCGTTACCAGCCTCACCGGGACAAATTGGGTTGGAGAACGATAATTATATTCATCGCCAGAGGTGGATTGGATTGAGAATTTCAATTTCATCAGAGCATTCCGACGATGGGAGTAGAGAACTGAATTATTGTAGAGGGTGATAGCTACATCCATCAGGGGCTCAATATCTAATAGGCCCTGGCAAGCCTTCTCTATCATGGCGACTACTTCAACGGTATTTGCAATGGTCGTTCTTCCCATATCATGGCCACTATTCTCCTGTATATTTATCAAATCCAATCGATATTAGTCATAGTCCGGGATGGGTATTTGTTTATGTCTTGTTTCGTTTTTGTTTTTTTTGTTTTTTCATCTTCTGCTCTTGTCGGTATAACTCAGATTAATACGTCGTTACTCGAAACACATGGACTTGTAAGGACCTCTGAATCTCTCAGCTCTATCAATACATGAAAAAACTATAGTAGAATTTTAATGTAAGGATAGAGATAGTTGGGGGTGTAGTCAATTAAAACACCATAATAAGTGCATACTTATTTATTGTGTGCCGACGTTTCGACCTACAATGTAGGCCTTCTTCAGGGCAAATATACGGAGCGACGGCGAGGAAGACCAACTGCCCAACTACTCCAACTGAGGAACAACTCCAGTTGGCAGTTGCTTCTCTAACATAGTAGAATTTTGTCGATTCTAGATATAATTTTACAAACAAAATATTTATTGATATCACATTCTTCACGACCTGTAGGCTCAACAATCTTCCCAGATTGTTTTCTTCACCCCTAAGAAAATCGCATTGAATAACGTACTATTCATATTGTCATAAATCAATATTGTTTAAATGCCTTCTTATCTTATCTCTTTGCATTTCTAATCTGGTATTGCCATGAAATCAAGAAAGGTCTAAATTTACAGAATGATTCTAATTCATTAGTTTTAAAGTTGTATGTATCATTCTTTGAAAATAAGGAAATTTTACAATATATTTTTATAATTATTTTCATAAAATGATTAGCTTGTTTTCACAACTAGTTTATTGTGGTAGCAATGGGTTTGGTATCCATCTAAGTTATGGCATAAACATAATTTACATATCTCATAGTATAGATAACATTATGTTTTATTTTAATATAAATAACCTATAGGCCAATTTATACATAATTATACACAGAGAAATAACTGCTGAATAATTTTTGATATTTACAAAGTAACAGGGTGTATAAAAAAAAATGGCCGTTTTATCAAATTCCAGAGTTCAAAAGTATGTTTTAAATATTTTAATGATATTTATTATTTACCAACACTTAATAATCCCTTTAGAGCATCCTCTAAGCTTGTTTACTAACACTGGACTTCTTCAAAAAAAGCCTCAGTTTAGTTATTTCAAAGAAGAAACATGACAGTGTCCTAAGAAATTCTCGTAATTTTAAGACATTACTGGAAAAAAAATTTCACAGCACTGAAGCAACTCGTGAAATAATTAAATATGAAGGGGAAGGTGCCCTTGGCAAGCGCACTGCACGGCGTTGGTTTGAAAAATTTAGCAGTGGAGATACGACGTTGGAAAGGAAGAAGGGCTCCGGGCGACCATTAATGGATATTGATAAGCTTCTGTAGGAAGCTGTTGAGTCAAATCCGACCACAAGTAATCACGAACTTGCCAGGGAGTGTGGTGTGTTTGAAAGATACTGTTAGTCGCCATCTTCTCTCCAAGGGGAAAGTGAAAAAGGCCAGTAGACGGTCATTTTTTTTTTTTTATACGTCGCATTATATTAAAAATGAATTCATCCTTATCTGTCTATCATGATTCTCATGTTACGACATTTTAATAAAATTTAGGTAAATCATTTAAGTAAGTGTAATTAATTATTCATAAGAATAGTTTGGGTTTCCCTGACTCTAATCCAAGGAGTCGGAGTAGCTTGCTGCAGTGTGTAGAATGCTGAGTTACTATGCTGAAGGTCCCGAATAAACCGATTGGCCTGATCATTTTTTTTTTAATCTGTTAGCAGCCAAGGATGGACCCTGTGGTATTTACAGACTCTCCTAGGGCTCGCCCAGCCTCTATAAATTGGGTACCCTTAATCGGGGGAATACAACCGAGGTATTTAAATGGGGTTTTTTGTAATTGTAGTAAGATAAAAAAATATATATAGAATGATGAAAGCTGTAATGTTTCATTTTTATCCTTGGATTAAATTGGGTAACCTCAATTGAGGGAAAAGATGGAATTTGAGAGTGTAGGAAGTAACCTCCCAGCAAAACTGTTGTCCTTCAAACAGTATAGTCTCTATTATGTACTGAACCCTAGACCCTAAATGGGTTTAGAGGTACAGATGTTGGTCTCTGTTCCTAACCTAAGCTATTGGATATAAAACTAAAATAAAATACGTAATGAAAAACTTATTTTGTTCATTGCTAAGTTAACACTAGCTATGACTTAAATGTGTTCGCTCTGTATATTCACTAAGGGATCTTTCATAGTCAATTACTGTATTGACATCTCAATCGATCCACCGGGGGAATAGATTGGCCGTAAAAGAACCTGAGTAAGATTTATTCACGATCGTAAAAGGGGATAATTAAAAACAAATAGGGCTAAGTTGTAAGGCCAGGGTCGAGTGGACGCCCGCCATAATAAGTTGAAACCTTCCTCGAGGTTAATACCCGCACCGAGTCACTCGACCCTTGCACCTCAAAGGTCCTGTAATCCTTGTAAGCTTATTGTTCTTCTCGGAGTTCACGTCTTCTGTTTCAAAACTTATATCTACTGTCTGGTCTTTGAACTTGAAGGCTAACACAGAAAGCCATTATGGCTTTAGTAGAAATTGATCAACAAAAGGATCGGGTCGTTAACTATTAACGATATAACAAGCAGATGATTGTGCTGAATTCAGTCTTACTCTCCTAATCTTAGTACTACATTTTAACTTGGAATTTTCATACTAGAATGCAGAGACAAGAAACAGCCCGCAGTTTCAGGCAACTTCAACACTTACTAGACAAACGTTCTAAGATTTCAATTGATTACAAAACACTCAAACGCATGACTATTATAAGACTTAAGGAGAAAAACATTGGACTACACTAAGCCATCGAATCCCTCTTGCAGCCAATCCTTACAATCCACAACCCTTCGTCAAATTCTGAATGCTCCTTACTTTTTTAAGAAGAAAGTCATCAATAATGACCTTAATGTCCCATTTGTTACTGATTTGGTCCTAACCCGATATCATTCCTTTTATGAAAAACTTTATTCCCAATCAAATCCAATAATTTCAATCCTAGCTTCTTCAATTCCCGATTATACTGCAAGGCGTCTGAAAAAAAAGATGACCCCGTGGCATTATATGTTGCATTTTTTATTCAAGTACTAACACTGGGTAGTTTCTCCACTTGCCTTTTTCCATGCCATTATGTATCATTCATTATATTTACTTCTTGTACTATCAGAATACACTAATAAATTTCAATAAAAAAATTAAAACAAACTCTGCTAAGCAGTTCCATACTGCTTTGTCTACTCTATGGCCTTTAGATGGAGTTTCAAAGAGAAAATGTGTTTTAAAATTTAATTTAGTTCGTATCAAGTTGATTATTTTATAATCTACAACACAGAATATTTGCAATGCTTTCAAATGGTCTCTGTAACCCGTTTCGCGTTGCTTAAACTTTCACTTATCTAATAGAACAAACTAATTATGAAAACCAACCCTATTTACAACTTTCACGCAAGCTTTATATAAAAAAATAGAAAAGTTTAAAGCCTTGGGGTGACCTGTGGAGTAGTGGTTAGCATAGCAATCTACAATACCAGGGTCGTGGGTTCGCAACCCGGCCTAGGATTTTATAAAAAGGGAGTAAAAAATTCTTGCTTATGCGGTCACTCGGAAGGGACATAACAGAGGAGCCCCGAGCCTGTACAATGTCAGGTACTCGCCAATGATCCCTTTGGTAATTAGAACTGGATAGAAAATATAGCATCGTCCGAGTAGTCGTATCAGCATAAAGTGTTAAATAAATAAACAAACAAGTTTTAAAATATTAGCTTTATACGAAAACTGGCGGAACAAATCAACCATAATCAATTGTTTAATAATTCGGATTACAAATTAGGAATATCAAAAATAATTGTGGAACAAGGAGTATTTAATTAAACAACACAAAACCCACTAGCGAAGACATCGTAACATCACTAATGACCAATATATTTAATTGGGCCCACTATACCGTTATGAAATATTCTGAGAACTAACATATTCAGCAAGTTATACTTTCATGGCTAGAAATATTTTCTCATAGAAGCAATTAGACATTGGAAATGTTATATGACTAACAAGGAATCGAAACAGTTGGTAATTAATTGGAATTTGACTTAATTAGACCAATTTAAGATCATCATAATCATTATTTATTATGGGGAATCATCAGAGATGTGTAACCAGAAGTCATCTTTTATAAATGTACATTGCCATAATAGAAAATTAGATACTGCAGGGTTTTTTAAGCACAAGAATAAATTAAAGTACGAAATATATATTTCCTAGCTAAGTACATACTGATTTTTTTTTTTATTTCCTGATGTTCAATTAATCTGGAGAGTAATACTGTTTTCAATTGTTTAGTGAATACCTCTCTACTGAAACTGTTATCTGATCTCTGTGCTAAACACCTTTTCAATTTTAATAGAGTCTTTGATTTAAGAGGCAAATAGTTCACTGGACAATTCTAAATTCTTCACCTTCACACCTCGCTGCCCTGAAGATGGCCTACATCTTAGGCCAGAAATTAGACACAATAAAAACAAGTTTTTTATTTTTATTTTGTGTAATCATGCACCCCCGAACCATTTCATACCATTATAGGTTCAGTATTTCGCAAGGTCTGTTCTGTTTTTAAGGCTAAAGTTGTAGATGAAGATGATTTAACCGTAGCCGAGTATAACCCCAGATTTTTTACCCATGATTGAGAGTACTAACTTTATATTTACCCAAAGAGGGTCTTCCAGTTTCAAAGAATCCACTACTAAACCTCCTACCATTAAAAAAACAACAAATCAGTTTGAAGATATGCGATATACAAATATCCAAATATGCAAACTTAAATTGATAATGGGCAGTGATGATTAGTTAGTCATAGAACTTACTACTTATTAAAATACTTCAAAATTGCAACCTCGAGAAAGTAGGGCTTTCAAACATTCTGCTGAGCTTTTTCAACTTAACCACTATTAAGACTAACTGGTATCAACTACTTAAAGAAAAAAACCAAAGATTACTGAGCCTTGAAACACTAACCGTTAGAAATGACAGTGCATTACTACAACAAATCACGGTTCAATAAAAAACGTAGATTCAGGACGACTGACGATTGTTTGGGGTCAGTGATAAACTTGATGGAAGTCAATGTTCCAATTAAAAAAAAAAAAATGTTTGAATCAAGTCACACTTAGAGGTTATTGAAGTCTAAGGAGTCCTTTTCACAATTTTATGCTTCCTACAAAGGACGGCATAACCAAGCATTTTTAACTCTTTAAAAAACAAGACCTTAAAAAAATTCAGCCACCTGCCGGACTGCGACCATGGGTATAGAAGGTTATTATTCTAACCACTACACCACCGAGGACCCCTATTATATTGATAACCCCAAAATATAGCACTTTTTTCTAAAACGAACCTTTGCGGTCTTATTTATCATGCTTTTTGTCCTGAAGTTTCAATAAATCATTGCTTGGAAAAAACAGAAAAAATGTAGAAATGTCATTTTTTTATGACTAACTTTGGTGCAAAATCGAAGAACTACAAAATGCGAAGTCCGTTTATAAGACAACAGGATCTTTTCACGACATATTTCCATATCAATAAATCGATAATTGCTCATGTCCTCCGAACAGTGACCGTCGAAAACTAAAATCTCAACATAAAATTCTCTCTCTCTCATGAAAGAGAGAGAGAGAGAGAGAGAGAGAGAGAGAGAGAGAGAGAGAGAGAGAGAGAGAGAGAGAGAGAGAGAGAGAGAGAGAGAGAGAGAGAGAAAGAGAGAGAGAGAGAGAGAGAGAGAGAGAAAGAAAAGAAGAGACAAAAATTGAATATAAAAAAAAAACTGGGAGGAAGCTCTAACAATTTGGAGGCTCGTAGTTAGGACAGTAATCAACAATACTTAATCAAAGTACCTATGCATTCCAAATAAGGTGGTAAGATCCCTAGTCTCCCTTCAGCTGCTCCAACATCATAACACCATCCACCAACTTAGCTCCTTTAATAAAAATTATGTTTATTCCATTATTCATCCCTTTATTCTTTATTATTATACCATTTCTTATCAGAGAGGGTTATTTATATTACCCAAGAGGATAAATTTGTCGACCTGAGAAGGATTTACCAATGGAGGGAGGAGAGGATGTATATTTGTATGTATCCTTGTTTATTTTGTTTGTTTTTTTCCTTTTTTAGTTTCGTTTCTTTCTCTCTCCTTTTTTTACTAAGGGCTTTTAAGACGGTGCACACATCTTTGGTGTCAGGTAGAGTTCTATTAAGACGGATTATCATCAATTAACTGTCCAGCTTTTTTATTTGCCTTCTTTTTTTTTTTTCTTAAAACGTATTTGGAATTCGGAGCTCAATTCACCCTTTCAATTAAAACTAACCACTGGCTATTATAGACCGTTATAAAATTCTTATTGGAGCAATATATATATACACATACATACGTAGTTACAATACATACACATACAAAGTAGTTAAAAACTAAAACGATAAATAAAAAAAAATAGATAATAATTTTTTATTATACATATATTTTATACTGATATCATACTTTTTCGAACATATAATTTTTCCAATTTCTCCTCAATCCCCAAACAGATGCTCTCTAAGAAAGTATAATTATTCGCTTAAATATATTAGAAATAATTAATGGCTTATTTATTTTATTCATTTCTTCAATTTTTTGTTTAATTTTTATGTACTATTTTATTTGTTTCTCTATTCTATACTTTTTAATTTAAACATGTACGTACTCGTATCTAGCCTATTCAGCCCAGTAGAAGAAGACCTGCAATGTGGGTCCAAACGTCGGTTTCTGATCAATAGTTCATCGCTATCTAAGGAATTAATTCTTTGACCTCCAGCCAGGCCACTTTCTTCCCCAGGTGAGATAATAATTCTGAATTTTGTATCAAAAATATTAAAAACAGTGGAAATGATATGGTTTAATATGTATTTTATTATCTTAGTTACTTAGAGGCCAACAATTACCATGAAGTATACTTCACTATTTCTCCAATAATACACCGCAGATACCCCACTAAATCGCGAATAAAAATCCTACAAGGGATATTTGATTTTACTGATTTCTAAAGAGAAAAGAACGAACTTCATAGAAGGGTACATATTTTACGGCTCTGGAAAGTAATGGGGAATTTAGATTCCTTTATAGATTTCCATTCCGCGCAGTAAAAATAAATTTATAATTTTATATGCTTTTAAATATCTCACTTCATTTACCCCACAGGGTAACTATAAATTATACATGAACATGTATATATATTTAAAAAATATACAGTAATAAATAAAAATGTCAATAATAAGTCTATCGGGTTCTCCTTTCCGACGGCGGTCCACTCTTCTCAGAGCGATTTCATACTCACTCTGCATAAAAATCGCTGCAGAATAGATTTCTCTAAAGGGCATTTCCCCTTAGAACCGGGAACATCCAGAATCCTGGAAGATATTTGAATATGCAACCTATGAAGAGGGTGGTCGAGGTAGAAGCTGTACTGCATTAGAGTTAATTTCATGGCTAAAACCTGTTTTACTGGTGGATACCAACCGTGTGCCACTGTGAGCTGCACTTTTTATACCAGCGATTGCCTTACACTGTATAAAAGACTCCCTGTTTTAATACATCCATCGTTTTACCTACATGTTTAGTATGTATCTACCTGCCATTAAATAAATACGTCATTTATATTTTAAGATATAGTCGTAAATAATCAGATTAATAGCTTCCGCCAGATTTCAAAAGAATTTAGCGCAATTTTAATGTAAAAAAACTGGATTACGGATTACGCAAAATGAACAGTCAAGAGAACTTTGAACACAAATAAAAAATTATTAAGTTATCTTCACTGCTGGATGATTTATTATGAAGATCAAATTGTTTAAAAAAAACAACAACAACAACAACAAAGATTACAATTGATTTTCACATTTCCAGTCTATTGTGAAAGCAATGTATATCCTGTTCTGCAAATACTATTAATACAAAATTATTTTCAATAAGTTTAACATAAGAAATAGAGTTTTAAATTATTATTATGTTTTATTTGACCGAAACTCAGAATTTTGTCTAAAATAGGATACGGAGTGGCTCAGTGGTAGAGCCTGTGTTGCCTTCCCGAAAATCCTGGTTCAAATCTTGCTGCTGGCAAAGACTTTTATTAACTCTGTTAGCAGTCAGAAATGGATCATAAGGGATCGAGGGGCTCACCCAAGCTCTATAAAGTGGGTACTCTAAATAATGGGGAAAATCTGGCGGTTGAGCGTTATCTAGGACAAACCAATTCCCTGCATAACCGATGCCTTGAAACAGTTGTCTCTACCCTGTACTGAACCTTAGACAACCTGTTCATGGGTTGTACAGGTTTTTTTTAGATCTAAAACGGACTAATCCTTTCTCTATGATAATGCTTAAACGATGGAGTTGATGTTTGATGTTTGACTTCTTCACTTCTATCACACCAAAGCGAGTTGGGTAAAAGAAAAACCAAGGTGCAATTACTCCATAGACGTCTTTCGCCGTCAGATCTTCCATTATCCTGTTTGAATTTCTCCTCAGTAGAGAATAATTTTTATTCTGATATTATTTTTTTTTGTATTCTGTTGCTTTAAGTATTTCTAAAATTAAAACCAAACTGAAATAGCTGTTATTAAGGAGCGGAATCGACGTCTTAAAGACATAATTGATGCCAAGAAGGCCTAAGCTAGTTGGAATCCAATCTTTTCATTTTCCAGCCCTCTCAGGGTTATCGGCATTCATATAATTAACTTAAAGGGAGGTTATGTTCTTCATAAAGCTGGTCCAACGAGATATTAATCCGTAATGAGTTTCCTAAAGCCGGTCTTATACTTTCGATATTATTGTTGTAATATTCCCTACAGACGGTCAATGAATTGAGTCAATATTATACCGAATAAAAATACCGGGTAAGGTGGGCTTAAGAGGATTTTTACAACATAAGGGAATTATTCCTCAGGTTGTCGGTTCGAGTTGAGTCACAACAAGTTTTAACTTTCTTTTAAACCTTTTAATATTTTCTGAAAAATACAAGTTATCATTATCATCTATACTTCGAAATTTTAGTTGAAACTTTTATTTCTTGACGAACCGAAATCTACTCATTACCCATACTAATATTATCTTTTCCATTCTAAAGCTCAATGTAATCTGTATTTTTTAGAAAATATTAAACATGGATCGAAACTTGTAACTCAACTCGAAGCAACAATCTGTGCAACAGATACCAATTCATTTAAGTCACTTTATGCTGCTATAGCTAATTGGACAATGCTACAATAGGAGTCTCAAATTTTGCCAATCTAGGTAATCATCAGGATAAGGGTCTTTAACGAGTACGTTTTTTTTACCCCTTTTACGTTCCTTCCGAAGAAAGGCATAACTAAGATTTCTTACTAAGGCCACCTGCACCTAGGATATTGGTCTTAGTAGGTTGTTATACTAACCATTAGACCCCAGGTGACTCTGCAATGTGATTTTATTTTTCTTATTTTAATTTCAAATACTAATTTTCTTCTTATCCACTATTCGTCTCACATCTGGATTCAGTTAAATGATAGGATATATAGGAGATTAATCGATAACTACCTCATTTTTAAATTGAAATTGAAAATATTTATAAAAGTACTCTTGCTTAAATTATCATTTTGTGTATTAAAAATAAAGAAAAACTGGCGGCAGCTTTAAAAACAGAAGTTAAAACTCTCTAAATGATTGTGGACTGTAAAATCTGGGCACAAATCACCATTCGTTTTTGATATTATTTAAACAGCCTTGAATAATAAAATATGTAAACATTTAACTTTATAGTTTATAAATATTGAAATTAAGATTTGTCCAATAGCGCTGAGACATTTTACCAAAATTCAGCACACCTTAAGGAATTCAGAATTCAATTACTCGTCCAGATAAAGATAGAGGTAATGAAAGGTTACGTCAGTTATACTATTAAGAATGTTTATCTCTAATAAACCTTAAAAAATTGCAAGGGACGTTTATTTTATTTTTTTCATTCAAATGCGTTTGATTAAATTTAATAATAATTAGATTTTAAAAAATGACGAAAAGAAGATTACAAAAATGATTGTTTCATCAACGGGTCACAGACATAATACGGTTCAAAATATATTTATATCAATATTTTTAAACATTCAATCATTACAAACCCCCAATTTCATGTGATTTATCAATTTCATAAAAATTAAGTTGTGATCCGTGAAATTAATCTTCCTAAAATTCCAAGTTAAGTATAGTAATCATACACATTACCCTGCTTTCTTTTGGAAATGGCCACTATTAGATCAAATTGCTTACGGACCACCGTATATTTTATTATTGAAGAGAAATAAAACAAGGGATAAAAGTATTATGAGGTTTCGAGAGATGAAATTGTATGTGTGTAGGAAATGAAATAATACAGGTTTGCGGCGTAGCTATGTTTGTAGAGCACTGAGCTCTGTTATAAGGTTCAAATCCAGTTCTGAGGTGTAATTTATTTAATCTATCAACGGCCTCAGATGGATCCTGTTGAATGTGCAGATCATCCTGGGACTCTCACAGCAAGGGTATCCTTAATTGGGGGGAAAACTTGGCGGTTGAGCGTGATCTCGAATAAATCACCTCCTTGTACAACAACTGTCCTAGATCCAGAACAGTCCTTAACATGTACTGAATCCAAGACATGGATTGTCGTTGTATAGGTTGTTTTTTTATAACAAACAAGAGACGTATTTCTTTCTTTTCCATCCAAAAAAATAAAACATCAACTGCATCTATATCCCTCTAATGAGCCCCGGATACTCCTACAAACATGAGAAGGTGTTTTACGACGTAGGATATGCCACCGAGGAAGATACCTGAGCAAAGGAGAGAAAACCAGGAGTCCAAATGTTTGTCATAGGCATCAACCCTTCTTTAACACTTACGTACTAAAACACACTCATGTCCTGACGGGCAACCCCAGGGTGGTCTCAACTCAGTCTTCCGAGTTCTGTTTCAGGAACGATTTTTATTGGTGCGGCATCTCTTTGTCTTCTGTTTACTCGTTCCTCAAACTTCTTCTCTTATCGAGTCTTCGAGAATAGATGTACTTTTTGAGGTAACGAAAATTCTAACACATAAATTAATTTAATAAACTAAACTAATATCATTTGAAATGCATATTTTTGAGTAGAAAATAGCTGACTGGGTAATTCTAATGTGGGATTGAATTAGTCAGGGGGTGGAGCCAGAGATAGCACAAAATAAGTGATAGCAGAAATTCAGTTTAAAAAAAAACTCTTAGTATACGAGAAAAGTCTTTATAATGATAATGATGTTTACAATATGTTTTTGAAAAGAATTTGTCTACATTTAGAAATATTTATAACTGAAAAACAATTTTTACTATTTTATTGTTTGTGGTAGAAGTTTCTCCATCCACGCTTCCACGCGAAACCCTTAGGTGAGGTTTTAGATTTTTATAATTTCTTTCAATAAATATTTATTATACATTTTTTATTTTTCTCACAGACTTCTCTGGCACCAAATGCATATCCCGGAATTCAAAATTCAAAATTCAAGCAACATTAATATTTTACTGATCTAAAAAATTTCTTACTATTCTGTAGGTGTCCAACAGAACGGCCTTTTATGCCAATTCCAATTTTTCTAACTTATTGGAGTTATTTTTTCTTTATTATTATTATTATATTATTTGAGAGAAAGGTATAATATTTGGTCAGGAAGTAGCTTGTTGAGAGATTTACTGTGTATTTTCCCATAACAGCAGACCAGGCGAGAAAGGGCTCTCGAACGTTTCAAAAATAATTACACGAAATTGCTCAAAATGTTTCAGTCTAACGGTTCGAAAAGGGGTTAAATATATTGATGCTTTAAAAATACACGTTTCCATAAGCAATTTAAATCGCTTCACGATATGCATAGACTTCTGATAACGCTGCTCATGAAAAGATCGTGTTTCACCACGTTTTTGAATTAATTATTTCTTTAAACGTTAAAATGTCCAATTTCGAGGATGGGGTATACCGTTAGGGTTCACGAGACGGTGCGCGGTTTACGAATCCCGGATCACGACGTGGCTATGACGTACGCTATCACGCGACTTATACTTGAAGTGATACGCTACGAGGCTAATGACGACGTTATTAATAACATTATTACGATGAGAGGAGATAGATAAGGGGTGAGGTAATCGCCCACGGCCTCCCCAGCTTCTCTTCCTTTTAATTTAGATCGAGATTACGAATATTAATAGGTGCAATTAAATGATTTAATTTAATGATAGAAGGCTTTCCATTTGCACTATATCCAGCCTCCCCGTGTTATTAGGGCGCTTCATAAATTCCGGAATTTTTCTGCCTTAAAAGCGACAAGCAGACGAGAACTTTTTTTTTTTTAATTCCTTTTCGCTATCGTTGTCTGTTAAGACACCTGTAAAATCTTATGGGTCTATCTGGAAAGACCTCCAGATTCCGAGAGATATTGATATTTTTAAGAAATTTACAACTATATTGTAACAATACAACAAGTAAATATAATGGCATGAATGATACACAACGGCATGTATAAAGATAAACTACCCAGTGATAGTATTAAAATAATATATTAAACTTAGTACGTATAATTTTTTTTTATTATTGATATATTGTTCGTAATCGTCCAAGACCCTAAATATCTGCGAAGATACTCTAGAATGTTTTTCTTATTTTTATATAGTGTCCAATATATTTTTTTAATAGATGATCGATAATTGAAAACAACCTTGTGCTATTGTAAAGTTGGTACTAACTAATAATAATTTATTAGCGCCTTGAACTTTTAATTAAGCACGAGCGAAAAGTATAATATATTCTTTTCAGACGCCTCGGAGAAATCTCAAGAATTGAAGAAGTAGATAGGTTTGAAACTAGTGGGTTTGAATGGGAACAAATTTTGTCACGTATGGACAGGTTTCGGTTCAAATCAGTAAGAATGGGACATGAGGTAGTTATGGACGACTTTATTCGTAACAAAGTAAGAAGCATTAAAGGAGTTACGAATAATTTTGGACTGTGAGGATTGCATACGAGAGGATTTCAATTGCTTGGGGATCTCCAAAGCTCTAGTAAGTCCAAATAAGTAAGTCTTAAACAATCTCTATTAATGAGTATTTTTCATCTGAATAACTTAGAGCGTTTGTCTAGCAAGTGTTGAAGTAGGTTCAAACTGCAAGCAGTTTCTTGACGTTTCAATCTAGTATAAGGATTCCAAGTTGAACGTTTGTCAAGATGTCCTAAGTAGCCTTATGTACCGGATTTGTTCTAAAGGAACCAACTTAAAGTTAAAATCCTTATAACCTGTAATAACAGTTTCTTCAAAGGTCCTAATTCATAATTTATTGTAAAAGATCTAACAAACGTAGATGATAACGAAGAAAGATATGTTTTTAATTTTCTTAATTAAAAGACACATCTATGGTTCAAAGATAAAAGAAGGAGAAGATCTCTTCTGTTCGTACGAGGATGTAGAATATGCTGTATATTTGTTTGCCTACCCGTTCCTCATTCGCAAGATCTTTACTACAATCACAACTTCCATTTCAAGATCTTTTACCTTCCATTAATGTTCTACCTCGCAAGATATTTTCGTCTATTACAGCTTTCCTAAATGATTACTACGAAGGAAGTGTTGACCAAGCACTCTCCTATGCGGCCATCCTCGACGAAGAGAATGGACGCACTGGTTCCAGGGCCTTAGATGGTCGCGTGAACCTAAGCGAGCCCATTATGAGGGAAACAATTTGGACTAATCACCGGAGAGCCAAGGTCAGGGGCAGCATTACCGCCATTAAGTAAATAGCAGGAGGTGCTGTAATAGTGTCATTTACCGGCCTCCGTCCCTTCGCTTTGATGTTTTCAAATTTTAGAAAAAAATATACTCTCGCTAACGTCACGGGATAACAATTACCGAAGAGAGAGAGGAAGAAGTAAACCCCAAAACTAATCCCGAGTCGGAATGGAAAACTGAAAGCACGCTACTTAAAAGACAACAAAGAAAAGAACTTTCTATGAATGATGGGCGGATTCTATGAACTCCTGACACTGTTAAACCTTTTGTTTATTTTAGTATTCACCTATCTTAATCAATATCCTAGTATTTTTCTTAGCTACCTGCACTGAATTTGATTCCGGATAAGGTGATAGATTTTGTCAGACTGATATGACTTACATTTTTGAGCCCAATACAAACAAATCATCAGATACAAAATTTGTGTATGGTGTTTAACTACTTTATTATCCTTATACAGGTCTTTTCATCTTCTATCCGGCACTACAACTTATGGTGATTCAGTGGTGTAAACAATCCATTGGAAAAATGAAGAGGGACAATTATAAATTATATTTAAATTTAATGTACATTTAAAGATATTTTTGTTTGATTCCCAAGGGAATTTTTGCACCACCCGACTAAACTTGCAGAACTTTAATTTGCCTAAATTGGCTAACTTTTTTTTTTACTACTTTACCATTCCATGGCGTGGTGGCTAACATAACAACCTTCACTGTCCATAGTCACGGGGTTCACGGCTCAGAAGGTGGTCCCATGATTTTATAAAAGGGAGTAAAAAATCCTTGGTTAAGCCGTCCTTCGGAAAAGACGTAAAATTGTGGTCAGGTTCTCGTTTCGTTTTTTTAAAACGGAAGGTCTATACTGTACGATATCTTTCCAAAAGTCCCAAGAGAGTTACTTTTCATGTTTAACTTGTTTTAAATTTTAAAAATACCGTTATTAATACAAAGAGCTAGTATTCGAAATTTTCGGTTTCGTTTGACTCGCATACTTTTGGATTTGTTCATTTCGCATGCATGTGTACAGCACTATGACAGATACCATTACTCCCTACACAGCCCTACATCGCCTTCCACTCCTTTCTCCATCCTCCAAAGAGAAAAAGACCCTGATGGTGGTCAACTCTTTGCAATATGCCGGCAGGCACCTTCGTATGAAACGAATGGGGCTGTGTAGAGACCCCAAGAGACGTTTCCCGTAACTCCTGGCACAGAAAGCGCGAGGCAATTTCGCTTGCCCTAGGCAATATATTATTTCTAATCCGCTGTCATGGGGCCGGATAAATTATGCGGTTCAGGGACGGTTTAACTTTTATTTTATTTCACTCTCTTTTCAGTCTATTTAATACATTACATTTGGTTGTTCAAGTGAATTAGAAGAAACAGGTTTAGTCTAAAATTGCTATGAATAAAGATGTCTTTATATATTGGAAAACAAGACCCTTTATTGATCCCAGAAACTATAATTGAAATTGAAATTCGTTTTTAAATATACATATGCTGTTATGTTTATTTATTTAGCGTCGCTTATAGGCTGCAGTAGCTAATCGGGCTATGCCACAATGGGAGAACTAAATGTTACCTACCAAGATATAATCACGTTTCAAATAAATAGTTTAACCTTATTTAAGAAATAACTTTTCTAACCTCCACCCTGACTATTTTCTTCCTCATAACAAAGAAAACCAAATCACTGCCCCAGATGCCTCCAGACCAAAAAGGGTCGAAATAATCTTCCGGAACAAATAAATATATAACTTCGCTATAATTACGGAAGCATAGAATATTAAAAAAATATCTATCAAAACTTAACTCATATCTTGAATCAACTGATTATTCGACTTTTTTACAGTTAATATATAAATTTCAAGGAAACTCTCTTCTCTACTTAGATTCATGTATAAGAATTCATAGCTGGGTTTGTAATATTATATAATATCAAATGTGATATTATATATTTTTTTTCAATAGTTATCTAATACCTACGAGGTTTTTTTGGTAAAATATCAATAAAATTATTTACTATAGAAATAATAAAAAAAGGAAGACAATTATAACTGATTTTTTGACTACTGGAATTATTTATAAATGTATACAACTTGTTATAATTGTGATATTTTAATTCTATATTGGATACAATTAAACAAAAAAATGACATAGCTAGTTAATTTTAGATATTTTTAATGTATAATATATAATTTTTAATAACAAATCAACATTAGTTGGTCTTTAATAAAGCTTACTACTGAATACAGTAACCTCTATTTTATTGAATATTAAAATATAAACAATAAGCATAATATATGAATAACTGTTAACATTCTTCAAAAAAATATTATGAATTGAAAGATTAAAAATTCACCAAAGGAATCCAGCCATGAGAACATTGATCCATAAGAACCATTTATTCAAACCTCCCCTGTCACTTAAAAGGAATGAATGATAAATAAGAATCCTAAGTACCTGCCACTGATAATCTATTGGCTATAAATTATGACCCAGCTCAGTTTGGCATAATACACAATAAAGACCTTATTAGAATGTAATTTATTCAGCAAAATATTAGTTCAATATATTTATATTTTATCTATTTAACTGTATGAAAGGAATTTTCAGAATTTAATATAGAAATTCCCTTTGCTTTATGGTAATAAGTAAATTATTTACGTTATATATATTAGTATATATAAAATATATACCGATTTATCGTAAAAGTAATCACATATCCAATTTATGGGACCTCAATGTGTTTTTCTTTTTATAACTCCTCCATCTATTAGCATTAGTGATGCTGGAAAAATACCGGTATTCTAAAGTAAATATATCCATATATCAATATATTTGTCCGATAGTTTTAAATATATATTAAAATTTGAGTATTTAAAACCGTTATTTTTTATAATGAAGATATAAAAAATAAAATATCAACTAGGTACTCAATTGGGAATTTTTTAAATTAAGCAATTGAATTGAATTTTGGTAATTCGTAACTAAATTTGGAATTTCATCTATTGTTCCCATTGTAGTTAGTACAACTCCAGGACTATTAAAATTTTCATTTTCGTCTGACATAAAAAAACCATGATATATGAAATTACTAATTCGATATTCCTTGGAAACACTAGATAAGTATATATATTTATATTATTGTTCCATATTTAAATCCTAAACAGTAAACTGTTACTAAGATAGCTTACCTTTAGTTAATTAAACCATAAATATTTTTATAGCTTATGCACCCCATTTTTTTATTATTTGTTATTAGATATATGTTTTTAGTAAGTTTATTTATTAAATTTCAGATTTCGATACGATAAGTTATGGATATATATTTAACCATTATGTCGGTTTTCCAGCATCCCTTTTCTTTGTGGATATCAGGAATTAAAATACCTTAACTAGCCATATCTATATAAACTTCATCTCAGAAAATCAAGCAAAAATTTGACAAATGAGGAGGTACTTAAGAATCCGGGATTTTATAAGGCAAAGAGAAAAGTGTTGATACTTTTTATGAATTCTGATGAAAGGAGTTCGCACGCTAATGACCCATACTGAGCTAAATTTATCCCAGAAGTTAGTTAGTGTGGGTTGCATGTGGGATGGCGCTACTCTCTTTGTATTATCAGGGGTACTTGAGTACATGGGTATCTATTAACATTTCTACCTAACTTTTTGATTCATATACTCTCTCTCTCTCTCTCTCTCTCTCTCTATATATATATATATATATATATATATATATATATATACACAAATACAAAAAAGGGGGGGGAAAGAAAGGAATCTATTTTTTTCATTTTATAAAAAAAAAACCAAAAACCTGCACCACTACAACCCATGATGAGTCTTGGGTTCATATATGGTAAGCTGTACTGTTTTTAGAACAACGGTTGTACAGGAAGGTGATGTGCTCAAGATCACGCTCAACAACCAGGTTTCCACCTTAATAGAGGCCCCCCCCCGATAATGTGTACCTATATTATAGAGGTTGGGCAAGCCGCAGGAGAGTGTGTGGACCCCACAGGGCCCCCTGTGGCTGTTCATAGATACAATAATTTATCTGCCTTTGATGGATTTGAACCCACAACCTTCATTATACCAACTCCAAATTCTATGAATTGAGTTATCCCGTTTCCAAAAAAAATAAGTAATAAACGTTAGAATAAATAATAATAAAACAGCAAAATATATTAAAATGTAATAACAAGAAACACTATAGGTTCAAGTATTTTTCCGTTATTGCTTTAAATTATAAATTTAAATTATTTAAAGTGGTCTTAGATCATATTCTTAAATTAAATGCTCAATATTTATGTTGCTTTATATTCATGATATAATTAAAATACTTACTTTTAGTTGAAATACTCGTTAATAATTTTTGCATTTCTCTTATATTGTCTTCACTGATTATGTGATGATTTTAACATTTTTTTATAATTAAAATTCCAAGATTTTAAATGTAATAGGTAACAGTTAAAAAAACAAACTAAATTAAAAGACGAACAATGGTAAGATAAATATTGCAGACTTGGTGTTTTTTCTTTGTTAGATTGAAGATTATTTCCTAATTGACAAGGTGTTCTTTTATAGGAGAGTTAGATAAAAGTCTTAGCATTGCAATATTTATGCAGTAAATATGATTTATAAAATTAACTAGTGAAATGTCGTGTTTATGTAATTCTTTAATTATGTCAAAAAGGTCAGGAAATTCGGTGGATTTGAAATTATTCATTAATCTTTACTCTTCAATATTATATTTAGGATCCTATATCTTATTTAGAATTTTGTTGCTATTATCTAAGCATTGATTGCTACCTGATGCTTTTCAAGGATACAAAGGGTCTATAGAAACAGGTAACGACTATTAAGCCCATAAGCATTGAACGGAGATTTTATACAATTTTCACGGAGCCGAAGTGATTAATGAGTTCGTTAGGATAGTGCATGCTAAATATTCTAACGGAGAGTTAACGTGAGCCATCGCGACTATCGGTAAGGGCTACAAGTTGCTTCATCATTTAGTCGGAGCGATCTATGTAAATGTCCGCTCTCATGTATATGTTAACCTTCATAACACCAATTAGTGTTGGATAGAGAGCCCTATCCCTAACGAGTTACTCGCGTTCGTGCGCACGGCAGAAGTTGAGTTCGTGAACATGTTTTATGTGATTTTCATATCGTCATATCGAATCGTTAAAGCGAGTGAAATATGATTTCTGCAATGGATAATGCCGAAGTTATTGATGTTTTTTAATGTAAAGGAATATTGGATCGTTTCATATGAATGTCAGTTTTCAAAGGATTGAAAATAAATATAAACAACTCTATGAAATCAAATATTTACCCACATTTTCCCAAGTTCTGTTTTATAACTGAAAAAAAAATTAAGGTTCTGTGATGGAATTTAATCTGAAAAGGCGTTTATGACTTGAGAATCATTTTCAAAAATTTTACTCTTAACAGGACAGGTAAGCTGTCCAAATTTCCGAACAGATAGAAATTTGTAGGAGAATGTCTATAAGGTTGTATTTAAGGTAGATATGCAAATGAGGTGGGTATGCAAGGACTTCGTACCCCAGCCCGTATAGTTTCTTCGAGGTCTTTAGTGAAACACAAGATCTGGCGATGTCTCTTAAGAGTATAGGTCCCTTCCAATTAACCAATGAATCGTTATAAAATTCTCCCCCAAACACGGTGGTAATATTTCTTGCATTTTGGGCTGCCGAGCGTCCATGTTCAAACTAAAATAAAAAATACACAAAAATCGGGTGTTTCTAAGTTCTTATAACCCGAAGGCTCGCCACCATTAACGCAATCTTCCCACCTACGCCTTGGTCTTCCCCTCAGACGCTTCCCAGTAGGGACAACGTTTAGAATATTCATTACTAAGCCTAGAATCTTTACAAGCCTACCTTAATCTTCATAGAGCTATCACTTGAATAATAATATTAACCGGGTCCATGCTTCGCAATTCCGAATAACCACTCATTGGTTATTCAAACAAAAACATCGTAAACAATAGAAGACTACTAACTCCACTTTAAATTTTAGAAATAATAATGACATGTCATATGAAACTACCCAGTTGAAATGCATTCATCAGAATGGTTTAAGAGCATTTCAAATCGAATTTACGAATTGTATTGGAAAATTCCACTTCCTTGGAACTCTTTAAATCTTTTCTTTGATACTTATTCCTGTAAATCAACACTCCGAACTATCATACCCGAAATGACATTCCTAAGAAGCCGAAACTACCCCTGGCTCCAGAGGGTAAATTGGTTAATGTAAAAAGTGGTGGAGACAGCCGGTGGCAAGTACAGAGGGGATGTGCCTCCAGATAATTCGGGTGCATCATCTCAGGTAATTAGGATCCACCTTTCACCTGCCTCAGTTTTTCCATTTCTTCAAGGTGAGGTGCAAGCGAGTACCTGCACTTATATTTGTGCAGCGAATATCGAAACCCTAGGCACCGTAGTTCATTCATTTTTGAATGTACAAGGAAAGAAAGAATGGGAAGATCAGAAAACAAGAGATTGATAAACGAGGCTTCAAGAAGATGGTGGGATAACGCATGAGTTATTAAAAATAAGAAAGAAGAAGACCATTGTGAACATTATCGGAGTAGGATCTTGTCGCCTTCGTAGACGTTCGTTTCACAACAGCGACAACCCTTTCTTCAAGGATCGGTACTTAATAAGATGTGATCAGTGTATTTCTCACCAGCCTGTCAAGGTTCGATCAACTATCAGTCACACATTGTCTTTATGTAGGCTATATCAGTCATTACTTAGAAGGCGGGCATATCAAAAACACTGTGTATTGATGCGCATTGAAGTGTACAAGCATCATTGGTACATTTATACTTCTTCATTAAGGGAATGAAGTATAAAGATAAAGGGAATGGGGTAATTCAGTGTGTTTAGAGTCGAGTTGTTTGCTGAAAATTCCGGGTTCAAATCCTGATTCAGCATTAAAATTATTTAATCTGTTAACAATCACAAACGGACCTTGTGAGACATGTGAGGATGTAGAGACAGGCAGAACGTTTTGTACATACACTCACGAGTCTAGTAAAATAAAATGTACGTACAAATGTATGTTATTTTGTTTAAATTTAAAAACTATTAGTAGTTTCACAGTCCCATGTATGATACAAATTCAATTCACATATAACAATGTTCCCGCAAAAGATTATGGCTACAACGTGAAACATAGCGTCAATTGGACTATAAGTTAATATTTAAATGAACAATGATTTTTATTTGTCAAATAATCGTGTTTATCTAATGTTATTAATATCTGCAAATATTTTAATACTCTCGTATACATATGTTTGTGTACTCAGTTCCTTTTAACTGAACCTACACATAGCTTTGTAATAATGGAATGGACATTGCCCATTCGAGCATAAAATTTATAATCGCTATCTCCTAAGATTGTTGGAATTCATTAAGTTAATTATAAATAATTAATACCTTCTCTTCCTTATCTCTAGATCTGGCCGGCAGCGTATATTTGTTTATAAATGTGCATAAAGCAATCTTATCCTCTGATAGTGACAAGCAGCCTGGAGTTAACTTAAGTTGGGGAGAGAAGACTCTGGAGAATTAATTCTTTATAAAAAGCTCAATTCTCATTAGGGGCCTCATAACGTTATTAAGGATTCAGTCCGTGTCTTCTGATCTCTCAATGAGTAATAAATCAGTCCTTTATCTTGTTTAAATTCATCTAACTAACATTTCCTTCAGATCTTTTTGATCTTCTTCAGTTTTTTTTTAATGGTTAAAAACATAATATTATTAAATATAATAATCTGTTTTACATAAAATAATATTTTTTGTTACTTAAAAGGCTATATGCTTCTTAAATTATAAAAGTAGGGGCATTCAAATAGAAAATAATTTATTAATTTTTATATGAATTTTCGATAAATAAAAGAAAAAAAATTCCTCCCTCCTTGTCAACTAAATCTGCTCTCGCAGGTCCGATCATTTTTAATTTGTTTGAATTTTGACGAATTCATATAAATATTGATTGGTCAGTAGAAACGCATTGACTAGACAACATCGTACCATAAGAATATTAAAAAATTCTACTTACTCAGTTGTAGATTTATTTTTGAAAATAAATATAATTTCTCCACATACCTGAAAAATAAGAAAAAAATTATTAAGCAGTTGAATAAAAAAATAAATTCTGTCACTATACTTGGTAAAATTGGCCAGTATTAAACCTTTTTATAGCTTTATTTTATTTTGCATTCAGACAAAAAATTATATTACATTCAGAATATAGAATAGAAAAATATTTGAGGCAAGAATTAGGATATTACTATTAATTATAAAACAGATATTAAAAATTTAAATTAATTTTGTTCAGCAATAAGCATTTTAATAATCCTAAATAAATCTTCCTAGTTCTGATATATGTTTTTTCTCATTTTTATTAGTTGTTTCTTGTTAATTCTTCTGATCAGCTGTTTTTATGAACTCCCCAGGTGATTTTATGACTTCAGCTGTCCGCGTATTACCTTCCAATGCCTTAAGTGCACGTGGAGTATCTTGAAGCGGTATAACTGATATATTAACTACATCGCAATTAAGAGCAAAAGTCCCCACACTGCAACGAAATGACAATCCCGATTGTAAGTTAACAAGCAAACAAAACCCCTTAATAAATTATTAAAATTCAAAATGATTACAAAAGTAGTAAGTTATTATGAGATGAATTCTAGTTATAATTGTAAACCAATAATACCATGCTTCCAACTGAAATATTTCTGACATTCCTTCTTCAGTAGACTTTTTCGCATTGTCAACATTACTATAGTTATCAAGTGACAATTTGAATTTTGATGTACGTTTGAGCTTAAATTATATTTTTTGTAAGTTAATTTACAATTGCGTAAGGTATTACTGTAGTATATTTAATAATACCTTCGTAATTTGCGTGTATTACATTCCTTTGCATTAGTTGTTACTGGAGTTTCTTGAAGCAAGGTTGCTGTCTCTATTTGATGAGTCTGTTCGTACTGTTGATGTGAGGTTTGCTGCGCTTTGTTTCCTTTGACGTGATTTTTATTTTCATATGTGATGATGCTTGAATTTATAGACTGGTCGGATTTTTCCAGCATTTCAGAGGCTTGGTTTTGGGATGCTTCCTAATGCATTACATTAATAATTTGTCTTTTTTGAATTATGCTCACTTCTATAGATTGTATTTTTGGTAATAAGTTGTCAAGCACAATCCTGATGCTGCCCAGGGTTCCTGAGGATGAAAAATGCACATCCTGGATAAAGAGGTAAGGACTAAATATATAAGAAGAAGAGAGAGAAAAGGAGTGAGTATGATTAGTGGTTGGTGATTGGTCGGAGCTATCGGGCCACCCTATCTCTAATACACTCTCAGAGGTAATTAAAATCTTCATCTCCCGTAACTCATCCGTGGGGCGTGGTCGCCCAGGCTACCTGCGGGTCACCGCCAGCCGCTCTGAGAAAGAGTAGAGTCCTTCCTCCAAAAGGATCATGAGGAAAACCAGGATAATAGCAGAAATAGCTAATGCAATTGAGGTTAGGATTATTATTCAAAGGACCTTATATATTATAACTATGCTTCTTCTTCTTATCTTTTTATTCCAGGATGTGAAACTTTCATCCTCAGGACTCTTGCGGAACACCAGTACAGAACTAGAAAATATCATATTAATTTCATACTGATATATTTCCAAGAAACGATACACAAATAAGAATTAAGTTCTGCAGCGTATTTAGTTAGTCGCCCAATTTTAATTAAAACAGTTTTATGCGCCGTAATTACTTTGATACCAATAGGTTACGTTTATTCAAATATGAGAAAATATTGAGTTTCATTAAACCACGGGTAAAGTAATAAGGATAGAAGGGTTATAAGTTGCGAGAGTAACTCGAAACCTTTGTTAGAAGAAAGAAAGAAGGCACAGCATGAAGGGCTCAGCAGATACTCGTAGGATCTCTAAGGTGAAAGAAGAATAAGATCCCGACACGGAAAATGATATCGATTGTTAATTCTTAGACAATAGCGACTCGATACCTTTGCAAAAATAAAGAATATAAATATAAACCAAACACGATAAACACAAAAAAGAAATTATATTTTATAGTACCCGCAGAAGTTAATATATATATATATATATATAAACAAAATAAGCAACCAAATGAGTCGGCGTATCGTAAAGTGAGAATTTGATTCCATATCACGAATTCATCATAACGGACATTTTTTTTGAAAGCCTAAAAGTAAAAAAATGGCATATATCTCCTCATTAGTGCCAAATGAGAGCCTGATTTTGAACATTGCTGGAAACAGTTCATTGAACTAATAAGTCAGGGATATTTTGCTTAATGCTTTGCGAAACCATATAATT
The DNA here is from genome assembly GCA_037127475.1 of Arma custos. Lineage (NCBI taxonomy): Eukaryota > Metazoa > Arthropoda > Insecta > Hemiptera > Pentatomidae > Arma > Arma custos. Next base: position 75,943,605 of record CM073765.1, on the reverse strand, counting down.
TCACAAATTCGACCATCTTTCTTTGAATTTTATTAAAATAAACAATATTAAAATAAAGTCTTTAGGAATATAGTAATTCTCTTCTATTATTAATCTGTCGGTGTTTATGATCAACAGCGGATAACTCTTAGTTTTCAAAAATTGCCTTTACAACAATTTCACTAGTTTATTCAAGCAGTTTTGTCTAACATGACACTTAGCAGCCTTATTTCTTGGGATTTTAATCTGGTTTTGAAACAAGAAGTGAGCATGAATTTGCTTGACTGTGCCAGTGAAGTATGCGAAGAAGCCAATTTTTGACATTTATAAATTCAACTTATCCTCTATTTATCCTTAACTCTTCGTCTTTTTTATTATTTTTTACAAATGTAGGTATTATAATTATCATCAGTAAATAGAGAAGGTTTTGAAAAATGGGCTGATAATGCTTAGACTTATGGCTTTTCTTTTTTATTGAAACCGAAAGGTTCACCCGGTTTCGAATACCAACCCCATTCAGCGATTTCTTATGAATGAATGACGAAATGAACAAACCTGAGTCCTGTTTTTTTTCTCTTTCTCCAAGACAGATCTACACCAGCCGTCCATCTATCCTAGCTACCCTTTAACATGTCAACCGGATATTTACATTCTTGTTTCGTGCCATTGTTTATATAGGCAAGGCTCTTGGAGCATTCTACAAGCCCGATCAATGTAAATCTCGTTTTCGTTTGACGTATTCTACGGCCAGTGTTTTGTTAGGCGGGCTGCTGAAGTAAGATGTACTATTAAACGGATAGTCGGCAGTTTGTATTTATGGTCGCATGTAGGCAAATAACTTCTTGATAACTATGTATTAATAATTTCTAACACTTATCATGGTAGGGATGGATGGAATCTTAAAAGTTAAAAGAACAGCTTTTAACATAGCCTTTTTCTCTTTTTTTTTATTAAATTTTTGCAAAACAAATTACAAATAATAGAACAGTGTTAGGAGATAGTTAACAGCATTCCACATCCGTCAGAATCTTTTGTCTACTGCAAATGAAACGAAGTAATGGTACCGAAAAACTTCAGCCAGATTTTAACTGAAAATAAAGTAATTTCATGCCATTAATATATTATTATTGTTTTGAAGAGAAAAGATTTGCCCTGGCCGGGATTCGAACCCGGGTCATCTGCGTCTCTGTCGCAGTGCTCTAAATCGAATCCCAACCAAGGCAAATCTTTTCTCTTCAAAACAAAAATATTTAAAAATGATATCAATTAATAAAAAAAAATAAAATTAGTATTTTATATACGATTTGTGAAAAAAAATGGAATATTGTGACAAACATAATTTATCTTGAGCAATCAGCTGTGGTATATACATTACTATCTTATTTTATTTTTTGGTATATAAATTTGCTTTGACTGCTGCGGCCATTAGCAGCTTTTCTTAAATTTCTTGAATTGACTTCGTAGCTCTAAAATCAGCGTCTTCTGTACTTTAATATTTTCTGTGAATGATAGACATGTTTCAATATTCTATATAATTCGTTCCTCCAATAACTTTTTACTCAAAACTTTTTACATACAAATACATGCTCACTGTAATCACTGTAATGATCTCTGTAAGTTCTGTAATATCACAGCTATGGTAGGTTGGTTGATGTATATTCCTAAAAGTAAATGGGGATGAGTCAGTTTTGTATGTCCGTTTTAATTATAACAGTTCACATAATGAAAATACGACTTACCTATTTTAGTAGTAAATACTGCGGTATTGCAGTAAAAAAACACACAAAAACAAACAATTTTACATATTCTTATATCACTTGCGAGTCTTAAAAATGAACATCAGCATACTTATTTTTTAATATCTAAATACGCTTCAAAGCAGTTATCCAGACTGTAGTCACGATTTTTTTTTTTTCATATCACTATTAATGCATCAAAATCCATTATGCTATCTAATCCCGAAAAATATTATTATTGTATATTAATTAAGGAAGCACTGGTAGAGGATGGATCATGGCGTCCGTTGTTTATCGCCGATAGAAGAGATACGATAAAACTCCTCGTTAACATCGGATACCGGTTTCCTCCCCCAGGTTCGTCTACCCCGGAGGATAATTGAACTAGCACAATCAATAAGATAGTTTAATTAGTAAAAGGAGAATTATTGAGCAATTATTGCACCGGCGTAAAATTTCTATGAGAGCCGAGATGGATTAGAATGAACGGCTAATCTAGTACCATCACCTCCTGGCAAGGTTGATGTGGGCGCTGTAAGTACACCGATGGAATAATAGTTGGTACCCACAAATAAATTGATTTATTTATTTAAACACCCTTCCTTGCCTAATGGCAAAATTAATTAGTTAATTAGTTTACTCACCAAGAAAGAAAGTAGATACTTCAATATCCTCAGAAGTGCAAAAATATGTCCTTATTCAAAACACTCAATCCTCAAACGTTCATTGTAATTTAGTATACATATATCTATAGGGAGCGGAGTGCCTGGGGCTCACCCAGCTTCTATAAGGAGGGTACCCAAAATAGGGGAAAACCTTGCAGTTGAGCGTGGTCCAAACCAATTGTCTTTAGTTCTTTAAAAAAAATATTTATAAAGAAAATGAATATTATGTATTTGTATACTAATATTTTGGTGTCAGTTCCGCAGGTTGTCGCTTCGAGCTAAATCAAAACAACTTTCCATTCGTTTCCTTAATAATTTTGTTGAAAATAAAAATAATTTATTACTAACTCTACATTGTAACTAATACTGATTGAATGCATATTGAAGAACGGGCATACACATACAGTTTAGGTTATCTTATCATCTATACTTTGAAACGAATTTTAGAAGTGTTGGCTCAGAGAATATTGCTTCGTGGCAACGTGGCTTTAATTTAAACGATTAACGTATCTGCTTAATTTATTTTGTTCACCTAGATCTATCTTACTATCTTTTAATTTTTCGAGAATAACAATAAAAATTGTTTGGTATTAATAGCTGAATTTTATATCAGGTATTTTCGATTTTTATAAGTATACAGTACCTGGCCATATTAATGTGACCACCAAGAAAGATTATTTTCTTTTTGTTTTTTCCTAATATTTTTATATACTTTCGCGTGTCTTCTGTTTTAAGTAATGGCAACACTGTTATAAGTTTTTTAAAGTATTTTTTTTTAGTAATGGCAGCATTTGGTTGTAGTACAGCCATTTCGTTTTACGAGTGACGGCGTGCACAATTTGTGTTTGAAATTTTTGTGGATTTATTGTTTCTTTTTCATTAAATACAAGTCGGATTCGGTAAGTTTATTATTGATTTATTAATTGTATCATATATTTTAACTATTTTGATAGTTTTTTTCATCAATATGTAAAATAGAGTGACACCACAAAATATTTAAAAAAAAATAATGATTTATTTTCGAAACTATTTTTTTCAATTTCATATTATTATCAGATAACTAACCCACCCATAAAACTAATATTTAAACTCAATTTACATCATTAAGCATACACAAAGATAATGCAAACATGTAACAAGAACGAATCTATCCAGTGGTCACATTAATATGGCCAAGGACTGTAAATAAATTGAGTGCTAGTATTTGTTTACATTCGAATGTGTGGTTAGGTGTGTCATGTCTACACCCATGCATAGATCATTAACAAAACACGCCCATTCGTGGTGTACTAATATTATAAAGTAAAAATTGTTAATTTTTTGATTCTCTGAGGAATCAAAAACATAATGAGTAATTCAGAATATTAAATGAGTTTTTTCATTTACGCTTTAACAATTGATAAACAGAATAATTCATTATTATCAATCATTCCTGGGAACATCCTTTGGTGACGCTGATAGGATCAGAGCAGGGCATGAACTACTAACGGTACCGACACCATCCGTGACAAAAAAAGTTTCAATGCACAAAGCTTCGATCGTGACAGTGAGCTCTCTGCTTCCAGTCACAACTAATTGGGTTAACGAGTGTGATAAAACGCATACCTGGCCTCACTGAAAGGGAAAAAAAATGGAAAAATATGGAAAAGAAACTGGTTGGGCACTAACACGATCATGCTTTACCCAAACCGCCTTCGATGAGAATTACCTTGTTGTGATAGCTACGGCTCATTTTGAGTCCATTCCCATTCCTCCGCGACAGCCTGCAATTGGAAAGAGCGATAAAAAGTCAGGGAGATTTGTTCGACATGGAGTCCTTTTCTTTCTTCTTGCGGTGAGGGTGATATCTCCATTAAGGTTTATAGCAGATTGATTCGCCGGTGTGGAGTGTGCTCGAACGATTGCACTCCATAATGTTCTTCTTATATAACATCATACCCTACATTAGGTGTGTCATGTCTACACCCATGCATAGATCATTAACAAAACACGCCCATTCGTGGTGTACAATGGATGGTGTAATATGGATTTCGATAATTGAAGAATTAACTAATCCTGAAGTAAAATATGCAGTTTATGAGTGTAATTATATCTAGTGATAGGAATTTTTATTTTAAACAAATGTTAAAAAAATGAATTGGGGAAATTTTAGATATTATTGCTAAACTGAAAGGGCTACTTTGTAAGATAAAGAAACATTGAAAAAAATAAGTAAATAAAGATATGATTTAGTAGGTTTCATTATTAGGTTTCACACTAAGTACTCTCGTATTTTCATAAACTCTTTCGCATATTGTAACTGTCTTGTGACAATTTTGAATGCCGATATTGTACAGTTGAGTTTAAATTAATTATTGTTTTAACGCAGATTTTAATTAATATAATAATTATAATTAATAATTAATGTACAATAATTAATAATTATGAAAGTACCTTCGTTAAACACATCTTAGTTGTATGTTGTAGGTCTTGGAGGATGGCTGTCTCTGTTTGGACTATTGATGTAATACATGCTAGTTCGTATTCTATGATATTATTTTTCATTATATATAGCTATAATATAGTAGAGATCTAAAGCTTTGTTTTGGGAATTTTTTCTCTTGCATCCTAATTAATGATTTGTGTCTCATTTTTATGTGTTTACTAAATTCTGTTTGTGTAAATTTGTTCATTTAAAAAGTTTTTTTGTAAAATATTACGAATATTATGGTAACATTATATTATGGTGGATGTAGTATGTGTTTACATAAGAAAGCGTTTGTGGTAGGGTTATAGTACGTACTTAAATTATCCAAATGTATAAACAATGATAAGAACTACAAATAACGCAATTAATACCCTTTACGTCACTAGAATATGAGAGAAGTGTTTGGGCTATTCAAACACTATTATACTATCCAAACTGGACCTGGAATATATTAGTAATATATTGGTTCATTTAGTGGGCCGATAAAGACTCACTTAAGAGGAAGCATTAATGGATATCTGGGAAAACTGCTCCGGGGCCATTTTGTGATAGGGGTTGAAAAACGAAATAGAATAAATAAGCGATGATGAAATAAATAAAAAGAAAGACGAGGAGGAAGAGTGGATAGACAGAACGGTGAGGTAGAACGGACGGACGAGGTGGAAGGCTAATAGCTGGGTAATGACGGGATGTGCCTTAGTCATTAGGGCCGCGGATGAGGGATGGTCCAGATAACACAGCGCTAGCGTCCCAGCGTAATCACCTAGCCTTCTTATTGATATTGTTATTAACAATTTTCGCACAGTGTTCGGGGTCCTGCGGTAGAAACAAAAGTAATGAATATAAGGATATAAGGCACATGAGGAATTGCTATGCTGATGGTTCTGGTTCAAATTCGGCTGTGGCATATAAATTACTAAATCGGTTAACAGCTGTGGGATCTGAGAACCCTCCTGGGTGATAAGATAAATGTGATAAGATTTTGCCTATTCAGATATAATTAGGATCTTTAACGAGTACCTGACAATCTCTAGGTACGGGAAATTATACAACCTTCCGAAGGACGCCAGAAACAAGGATTTTCACTCCCTTCATAAGCTTGTTACCGATTTATATATTAATCGATCTAGTTAGCTAAATATACGGTCATTTTCCTGTATTTTTAAGTCAAGCAAGACACCCTTTAGAAAACAATCCATAGTATTGCAGAAGTGTTATTGTTAACTTCTGGAATTCCTTGACTTAAAAAGGGCGACGAATACAGATTTCGCAATTCGGGTGAGGGGATTCGCTATCGAAATGTGGCTAAACAAAAGATGATGGTACGTAAGAAGGTTATTACGTAGTTGGGAGTTGATAGGATGTCTCTGGTGGCCTATATAAGATAATGTATAATGGCAGCGGGGGTCGTTAGATGCTAGAGCACGAGTGATCCACAGACCCAGTTGCCTCTATGAAAGTCAATAAGACTACTTATTCCACAAAGCCACAGCTTATTATAGCACTATTCCAGACTCTTCCAGCCTATTTAATTAGTCATGCCTTGATTTATGGCGATTTTATAGTGATTTGGATATTTCTCAGAGATTTTCTCAGCATTATCATGACCCCTGTGTATTAAATATAAGGAGCCATTTGAATACATCGCTTCTCAGGCCTGTCACCGCACTTAATAGTGAACTATGGATTCGTTATGAGATAAATTATGTTCGGTATTTAATGGCGTTTTCGGAGGAATGGCTGAAGTTGAATTATATTGGACGATTTTGTCATAAATTAGAAAGTCGTTATATAATTTATTTACATAAAACGGTTTTCAATATTTTCTATACTTTTTTAATAACTGCTAACTGTCCATCAAGAGGCTGGTTAATATCATTTTATCGTTGTATAATGGTTACAATGTATCTTTTTCTGTCTACTGAAAATACAAAAAAAAACAAAAAACTAAAAATCATTGCTTCCAATTGGTAAATTTTAAACATAAGGCGTAATAATAAAAATGGCTAAAAAAAAAATGAATCAACAAAATAATAAAATATTACACGGTAATACATTATAATACATGAAGAGTGTTAAATGGATAAGTTGTGGAAAATATACTGTACTATTTCTAAGACTACGGTTGGATAAGGAGGAATTTATCCGAGATAATGCTCAACCGCCAGTTTTTCCTTTATTTCTTGTAACAATTTTATAGAAGTATTACAAATAACTCTGTACAACCGTTCTTCTAGAAACAGTACAGTTTCTACTACATACCGTCTCTACATGGGTCGTAATGGTACAGATTTTTTTTTCTGTCTCACATTTCGGCTATTCCATACGTTTAATAACATTTTATGATGTTTATAATATGATTTCAGTGAACCATCTGCAGAGTAACCCACTTTCGAATAGGAAAAGAAACAAGCGTATTGTAGCGGCGACCTTAAGCTAATTCCCTGATAGTTAGCTCACGAAATCGTGTACTACAGTTGGCTGCAATTATGCCATCATCCTTTGCCAAGAATGAAGAAAAACGAGTGCAATAGTAATGCAGGGAAGATTATGATAACGAAAGCAATAATACGAAGTTGCTTCATGTAGGTAATATAGTACAACTATTTCTGCAACACCAAAAAAAAAAAAGTATATGAAGGCTTCTTGTATATAGAATAATACGTTTGGTATTTATACTTATCATTCTTGACGAAGACCATCAACAAACAGAAATACAATAAAAGAGCGCGATTTATGTTATTTTCTAATTACTGTTACTGTTGTTTTTTTTCTAATCGTTTGGAATCTACTAAAGGAGCTCAGTGGTAAAGTGCTGAGTTGCTATTCTGAAGGTCCCAGATTCAAATCCAGTTGTAGAAGATAACTTATTTAACCTGTTTACAGCCTTGGGCCTTAGAGGATCAATACTCCCAACTGGGGTTCACCCTTAATCCACAAAGTGGGTACATGTAATTTATGAAAAATCCTGTAGGTTGAGCGTAGTGATTTCAGACAAATCACCTCCCTGAATAACCGCTGTCCTGTGAACAATACAGTGTATATCATGTATTGAACCGAAGCTCTTGATGGGTTGTAGTGGTAGAGGTTTATGTTGTTCGTTAGTATCCACCTCTTATTCTAGCACTAACAAGTCAATCATTGCTTTAATCGCCCAAAGAACTTGACAGTATTTGAATTAACCTGACAAAGCAAACTTCTTCATTTAATCTTGATCATCAATTGGGACAAAAGTTTCCTCGTTTGTTAAGGATGTTTTAACCTAAATTCATCCCAAAGCACTCAGTAATTTTATTTTTCGGCAATGGTACTGGGTATGATTATTCATTATTCTGTTCACTGTAAGTGAGGGATAGTGAGAAAGAAAGAAGAAGAAGATAAAGAGAGAGCGAGTGGGGGAGAGTGAGCGTGAGAGAGAAATGGGGAATGTTTGACCAAAAGGACAGATATTAAGTGACCCAATAGAAGAAATGTATGCGTCTGTGTATATGTATTAGATAAACAGAAACAGAAGTCTAAAAAATGTAATTCCTTCAGGAATTATGCTATGGCACGTTTACTCAAAGAGAGAAACATGTTTATTACGACGGGAGAAATGCCTCCACTATTAGCTGCCGACACATCCAAACCAGTTCCACCCTCATTATTGGATCCAGCTGTACAATTAACTCCTGCCAATATCAGACTATGCTTATCTGTGCCATCTGGACAGCCGTCATTAATAGCACTATGAAAGATCACTCGCGAATTTCTCTTAATAACTCGCAGGGGCGGTGAGTTGGTTGTAGGAAACGATCAGACATAACTCAATACCCAGGAGCGATCCTTTACAAATGCAAAATGACACCGATTCTTTCAAGGCGGACAAGTACCCAACACCTCGTCGGTCCACTTCCACAAAACGTTAGAAGTATGAAAAGCTGTGACGAGACAAATAATACTTAATGCAAGATGTAAGGTACTGAATCGTTAGAGCTCTCCTCGATCTAGGCCATGTGACCGAAGGATAAATAATAAAGGGTAAAATTATGAGGTTAATCAAGGCTCTTTAGAGAGAGTGCACAGAGATGCCTACACGAAAAGGTCAACATGCACGTTAATAAAACAAACTGCTGCCAAGTGCGCAGGCATTGCGGCAGATTATATCCTATTAATCTTGGAGAGCTCAACTATAGATATAAGTGAGGTAAGTCCTCATGACGAATGAAATGAGCATGTCCACGAAACAAATGGAAAAAGAACATATCTTGGTAATACGGAGCAAGGTATTTACATTGTAAAGGAACAGGTTGAAGTATATGCTTTGATTTTAAAGGAGTAATGTAAAGATTTCTGCTTAGCCTTTAATAAGCTTGTTGAGTCACCATTGTGGACTCACTTATATAAAACCTATACCACTACAAACCATGAAGGGTCTGGGGTTCAGTAAGTGTTATAGATTGTACTGTTTCTTAGACAACAGTTGTGCAAGGAGGTGATTTGTCTAGATCACGCTCAACCACCAGATTTGAAAATAATTTTGTCCATGTAAAAAAGTACATGATATTATTACAAATAGTTTATCGACAGATATTGATAGTTTCAGAGACATTACGAAAATCTTAAAAAGCACCCCACATTTTTTACGATAAAATGAATTTTTTTGTTTATCCCTCTATTATTAAGTAAGTATTATGGCGTTATAATACAGACATGGCTTAATTTTTGGGACAAGATATAACTACTGGTAGGATCAACTGGGGAGTTTCGCATATTTTGCAACAAATGAAATGTACTTCAATAAAATAAAATTTTAAAACATGCTTTTGCAGATAATCTAACTAAAAAGTAGAAAATGGATATTGGTTTTTAAAAAAAAATAGGAAACCCGCGATAGTAGTCATAAAATACAGCAGCCCACATTTTTTTACGCTACTTTTTTTCTCTTTATATTTTTATCGACATTTGCCAAGTAGAAATAATTGGCTGAAATAATAAAGCAGATTGGCTGACAGTAAAATAAAAAAGAATGACATAAAAGACATGAATAAGAACAGTACCCTCAGCTTGGTTAATTTCCTATAGTAATAGATCCCTCATTCATATTCTTTTTAGTCTCCTCCTAGTGTTCTCAGGCATGAAAATCGTTGCCATTTGTTCTATCAATGGGTTTTGGCATCCGCGTAGTTTTTCTTGAAAGCTTTTGTACGAATATGAACATACTAGTATGTGTTCCTCAACCGTTGGTATTTTTAAGTTCATATGCAAAGTTTTGTTACTTACATACCATGGTGCTTCGGTGACAAGTTTTTGTCATATTTCAAATTTCAATTTTTTTCTAAAAAGTTAGTACATTAAATTGAGTTTAAGGTTTAGTGATTGGTATTTAATCTTAACATATGAATTTTTTTAACACTATTCTTATTGCTTATTACTATTAAATTTACTGAAAATTGTTTCCTACATTTTTCTGGTTTCTTTGCCTATTAATTTTTTTTGGTTTTTATTTATTTTTACTATTATTTATTTTAACTATCGCTATAAATATCATTACGTTTATATAGCATTCCATAAGGACATGTTAGAGAACTTCTGGAGGGAGAAATTCGCTGCTAGTTATAATACATAGAGCTGGGTAGAGACTGGTAATTAGGGGGTATTGTTTTGCATACTGGAGATGGGGGGGCGATAGTCGCTAATGAGTCCTATTGTGGTCCCGAGCTAGGAAATTTATTCGGCCCCTTCCACGTGTAGTCCCTCCACTTTAATTAAATGGTAGCTGACCACGGCCTCGGGGGACATCTCCCGGGAGTCCTCATGCTCTTGTAGCTCAGCTCTTGTCCCCTGTCTTCGCTCTCTTCAATAAATCAATTCTCAGGCTCTCAGTTTCTTGTACACGGTGGAACTAGGCAGCGCTAAAGGCAATTGTAGTACAAGATAGGGGATTTACTAGAAAGAGAACGTTTTTCGTGAAAATGATTGGGAATTTTAATAGCAAAGGTAGATAAAAATACTAAAAATTAAAAACCTTTTTTTATTATTATAACAACAGCCCAGTTACTCGACACAATAGTTTCGAAAATGATTGGCTTAAAATCGAGGGTTCTGAGATCAGCAGTTGATCATAATATTTTTTAAAGAGACTAAAAAATCCTTGGTTACGCCCAAAATTTAGGGCTTCCACTGTGTTAGCCATTGCTGCGAAAGTGACGTTAAATTACTAAACAATAAAAACAAAAAAACATCATTGGTATTCGTGGGATTTGAGAACCTACTCCCAAGTTCAAAAACTATTTTCAAACACAAAAGAGGAATATATTTAAAACCAATATCAATACGTTTTAAGTTGAGTAAATCTGATTATTTTTTAAAAAATTAGCATAATTAAAATATTTTATTATTTAGTAAGGAAATTTAAAATGATTAATTTAACGTAATAAACAAAAAATTCAGAAAATTTTTAGGTCTCGTCAAATCTTAAATCTATCTTTATCTTTAAAATATTTAGCTAATTAAAAAAAAATAATAATTTCAGAATACTGTCGCCTTTTCAGTTCGTGGCAGCGCACCTAGTGCTATCTAGCGGAATTCTTGTTGACTAATCTATTTCACTTCTTATTTATAAGAATATTAAAATTATATCTGTTTTAATTTGGTATTATAAAATTATTGTTTAATTACGGGAGTTTTACCTAAAGCAGTATGTATCAATTTGAATTAAAGTTAAAATCCAGTTCATTCAGTTCGAGTCCTATTCCCCTCTTGAACGATTAGCGGGTCACAGCGGCATCTAATTTTAAATAATATTAAATTAAAACAATTATAATTTTAATAAATCCTGTTATATATGTTATAATATACCTTTTCGAATTTTTGTATCGATGTTGGCGGGAGGACCGCATGGGACTGTATGTTGTTACTGGATGAATAAAGTTTTATTATTCATCAGTCTATTAATTATTCCTTATCAAAACAAATCCAATGAATGAAAAGATATTATTCCGTAATATGTATATTTAGAGTAGAATCACAAGAATCATATCTAAAGACAGATTACATTTGAATTTATTTTTTTAATTATTTAGTTTTCAAACTAAAAAAAATATATTAATAATATTGTAGCGTAGCTATTATTATTAAAAGTTAAAGGTTTTATTGCAGTCAAATAATTTTTAAATTTGTGAAAGAATCACCAATTCCCCACTTCCTAGATGTCACCTTAAATTTCTACAAAAAACATCCAAAACAATTACCTTAAAAAATAAATATAAAATACTAAACTGATATTATCTATTTGCTATAATTAAATATGTATAGTATCACCTTCCATTCTTTTTTATTTAAATATAATCCAATTAGAGTGATGCACTTAAACATATTTTAGTAAGATTAAATTAAAATTTAAATTAATCAATTGCTGATGATGCTAAGAAATAAACACACAACTAATAAGAATATGTAAAACTGATTTATAATTATTATATACATTATATTTTTAACCAATAACAATTTTATAATTTATTTTTCGTTATTACAGTCTTGCGTCGCACAAGGTTATGCTACTGCTGCCTTTACCCCACTACTGTAATGTCTATTCTGTATGCAGTTTTAATGTTATTCAGGAAATATAATTTAAAATTGTAATTAGTATTATATATTAATTATTAAGTGTATATGGATACTAAAGGATGGATTTAGACATGAAACTAAGATATATAAACATGCATGTAGAAATAGAGAGAAGAATGGTTGGGTGAAAAGCCGCTAGAATGCGCTAAAGTTCCGAGAGCAAGGTAACCCCATTTCAGGCATACCTCTTCTCCTTGGGAGCTCTCAGCTTCTGTGCTCCACACCATTCAGTCTTCTCTTCATCTTATATCTTTATTATTATATCTCTTCTAGTATCAATACCTTTACAATCAGTCAAATATTAATAAATATAATACTGATGAAACATATATTTTTTAGATCAATTTATTTTCCATGATTGTTATTTAAGTATTTATTATATGATCCTAAGAAAGTAGTAATCGACTTCCTCGAGTGATTATCATTGTATGTACTCAGAATTCATGTATTCAAACATAGAGCAGGTATGTAACAACTACAAATTTTTACATCCGAGATGTTACTCTTAAAAAAGCTTCAAAATAAAAGGCAGCAAAATTCTAGTATTCTAAATCAATTAAGAATAGACTGACATAAAATTTGAAAATGTATAAAATAATTGTAAGAACGTCTTGAGTAAAATGCTGATTTAATTCCTAGGAGTTACGTACTTCGTAATAGCATAATAAATAAATAGCATATTTATTATTATTTAATTACAATTAAGGAAAACAATTTTTTACGATATCGATTGTTTTATTTTTATCTTGCTTCACACAAGGTAATGCTACTACAATCATTACTCCACTGCTGTTGTGACTATTCAGGATGTAGGGATGGACTAAAGTTATTCGAAAAATATTTGTGGCAGTTATATTTTCAGGAAAAATAGATTATAAATTCTGAATTTGTTAAAGTATATTTAAATATTTATATAGGGTGGAGCCATGAAGTATTTTTAATTTATAGTTGAACCATTGGCATTAAAGATACAACCACAAAATAATTTCTTAAAAAATTGTGATTCATTTTTCCCATATGAATACTTATTTGTATTCGAACACAGATTTAGTAAAAGTGGAATATAATTTAAGGCGTTCAAAGCTATTTAAATTTCATTCAAATATATGTCCGAATAATGTGACGAATTATAAGAAAATTTGTTTCCCTGCTATACAATCAGATCATCCCACAAACGCATATCCACATATATCATTGCTAAACGGGAATCAGCAATCCTAAGTAGTTTGAACGGGATAGCCGAGTGGTAGAGCATTGAGTTGCCATGCCGATGGCCCCAGGTTCAAATCTGTTTTTGGCAGATAAACTATTTCATCTGTTAACAGTCGGGGATGGACCCTGAAGGAACTGGAGACCATCCTGAGGCTCACATAGCCTGTATAAAGTGGGTGCCCTAAACAGGACACAACCTAGAAAAATTACATTCTCTTCCACGTCCTGGACCTGTGAAAATGTAGTTTTCTACTAATAGGATAGGTTGCGGGGCTTTTGAAGAGAACTTGTAGTTACAAAGATAATAAAATACGAAAAAAAAGTTGGAGACACGCTAAGTTTTTCTTGTACTCTTGTAAAGTTAATGATTTTTACCATCTTCTATACCGCCTGCACGAAAGGCTTGTCATACTCTGGAAGGTGGAAGATGTCATTATTAGTGGTGTCCGAAGAAAAATTTGTAAAACGACCCGCATATCCTTTGAGACTTGAAGGGGGAAGAAGCCCCTCCCGGATCGAGCAATTACCGGGAGCAATTAAACGCGGACGCGGAGAGGTTTATAGAACGCAAGCCGTTGATGAATGCGCGGCACAGATAGAAAGAGAGGGAGAAACACCAAGAGAGACAAATGTTAGCAGCCAGAGCCTCTAGTATATTAATAATCTCCCAGACCCGTTCCATCTCGGGGTAATATATGGCTGGCAACTGGTGAGGAATAACAAAATGTCACACCTAATCACCTTATTCCGACTGAAAATAAAAATAAGCTAGGAGAAGGAAAGAAAAAAAAAGATAAAAGAAATTCCTTTTCGGAATCAAATTCAACAGGTCCCTTCTCACGGTTAGGAAAATAGATATTAATGGCTAATCTCGGTGTAAGTCATTTCCTCTCCTCCTGAATGATATCCGCTCACTCCGCCTCAACAAATCTTCCCTCGCCCGACTCGCGATAAAGGCTTCATTAAAATTTTATAGACGAATGGTTTTAATTCAGAAATTATATCTCAATTATTTTTATACCTAAACCTGTCCGAAAAGTGCGCGCACTCAATTGTCCAGTGATTGAGAAGTGTAAATATAAAAAAATAGGATATTGTTAAACGGGACTTATATAAACTTTTCCGAATAACAACAACGGAAGCTGCGTAAGATAAATCGTAAATGTAACTGAATCTATTAAGCGAAAACTTTTAAAATAGCATTAAAATAGTCTTTCGAGACCATTAAAGTAGTACCCCCGCTCAATATACGGTCAATAAACTGTTTCTTTCTATATAAAAAAAATACATATTGAAATTTATAATTGTATGATAACAATACAACAAACAAATATAATATATGGCACATAATAAATGGATAAAAACAAGTGGAGAAACTAGATGGCTCAGTGGCCATCTCATTTCAGAGGCAAGGTAGGATCAAGGGGAATTGAAGGGGGAGCTAGATTTGAAACTACATATTGGGTTTGAGTGGGAATAAAGTTTGTCATGAAAGGATTGATATCGAATTCGGGCCACAAACAGGACATCTGGGTCTTTATGGATGACTGTATTCGTAACAAAGTAAGAAGCATAGAGGATTTCAAGCATTTCAGAGCCTGAAAGGTCTACTCTGTAAGTCCAAATAGATCTTATAATAGTCTATATCTATGTGAGTCTTTTGTAATTAAGTGATATCTTACAGCGTTTGTTTAATTAGTGTTGAAGTAGCCTGAAACGGCGATAAATTATATTTTATATTCAAATTTGTAAATGCAGTATTATGGATTTTATAGAATTTTTTTTTCGGAATTCAAATAATCCCTTATATGTAATTATTAGACTTAAGATCTTTCGTTGGTGCATAAGCAAGCGGTGATTGCATACTTTGATTAAACCGATGACTTAACAAATCAAGTACTTGTTCTTTTTTAAACTGTAGTTATTGCTATAAATATGGTATGATTGCATTCGAGAATTAAATAGTATGATTATAACTATTATAGAAACAAATAAACGAAAAAAACTCACCATCATTACGAATTAATGATAATTCATGATCTGACAAACAGAGAAAGAATTTCAAGTATGTCTCAGTTTCCACCTCAGATTATTCTTTTATTTCCCAGCGATTAATCTATGAAGGGAGAGGGAGAAGCTCTTAGCAGCCAGGATACCTAGCAGTTTTTTATTTTGTTTTTTAATTTCTGAAACAGATGGGCTGCCAAAAAGGAACAACATGGAGGCACAGGTGTGTATGCTATGGGCGGCGGTACAGTGCATGTATTTATTATCTGTTTTTTTCTCAATCTCATAAAAGGAGATCCGTCTGGTTAATTAAGAAATACATCTTTTACGTCACATTTGATAGCGAAGCCTCAGGATTTAATGAATAAAAATGGCGAAGGATGAAGAGAGCGGTGAAGAGAGCCAATTATATTGAGGTGGCCGTGGTCTGGAAGAGCATGCGCAGTGCAGCCACAAATAACCACCCACTCTCGCCGAAATGTTGTGCCATTGGCCGTATATCTTCCTCGATCCCGTTCGACCACTGCTTCCTAAATAATTGACAACTATAAATTGGCCCACTCTTGAGCCTATCCTCCCGGAGGCGGCCGACCGGAGGAGGAACATGCAAATATGAAAGAGCACTTCAAAGAGGAAGAGCATTGTCTCCGCATTCTTTTATTTTTCCGCAAGGGGGGCCTCCGCCTGGACCTGAAAATATGTTTCACTCCGAACAAAGACGTCCTAACGTAAATTGTTTTATCCTTTTTCCTTGCGAGGAGACAAAAGGATGAACCCCGAATCGTCGATCGTCGATGCGTACGTCGAGGAAAGAAATCAAAAAAACTTTCGGGTGCACAAGAGAAATTTTATCTCCGAGATCAGTCGGATTTATCAACTCCATTTTTTTTTTTCTCGACCTTAAATTACGAAAAACATTCCCGAAAGCCTTAAAGCTATTCATCCCATCAGTTCGTCGTAAACTGCGGATGGATCAAAGACAAATCTTTTATTAATGGAGTTTGTTTTCCATTAAAAGTTCTCTTTCTTCATCTTCTGTAGGTGTAGAACTAAATGCTGATCAGTATTCTTCGATGTATGGTAGAAATATCAAAAAACCCCAAACATCAAAAACAAGGAAATGTTTGGGCTGTAATTGGTCCATTATCCATTGTATTTCTATTGGTTGTTTTTAGTTATTATGAATTATTTTTCTAGTTTTTTCTTTTTTCTTTATCAGTTGTGTTATACATTATATTTGTTTGTAATCTTTCTGTAATGGGATTTATAATCATATGATTACAATGTAACCATGTTTGTCAGTTTTCTATTCATTTAACGTCACTTTATGCTGCTGAGGCTTATCGAACGATGCTACAGTAGGAATCCTAAGTTTTGCCTATCCAGGTTTTATTAGGGTAGGGATCATTGTGGAGTCTCTGAGATCTTATAGGCCTTGGGAATCCTATTTTACATCCCTTCCAAAAGACAATATAAGCAATGATTATTTACCCACTTTTAAAAGTTGGTTTTTATTCTCACAAATACACTTCAGGTACGCATGTCCTTTTTAAAATTTATGTTGATTTCGTTTATTGTTTAATCTTCTGTTTGTAATGCATATGTTTGTTTTTATCCTTCTTTCCCCATGTATGATCATTATATCTCCACTCTATGTCTTGTATCCATCTTATCAGTAAGAGGGATCTATCTGCAATCATTATCTTTTTAATATCCTTGAAATAATCGCATTTACTCGTGAATGATTATGCACGAAAAACAAGAAAACATTGGAACAAGGAGTAATACACGATACGAAGATGAATCGGAGATGCGCACTTGGCCTAGAAGAAAAAATAAAATAAAACAAACTGGAGAGATTTCATCATTAAAGCGGTGACATAAATCGGTTGTGCAGAAATAGAATGTGCTCTTGTAGATTTTTAACGGCAGAGCTTGCAAACTGGTTTATGTACGTCCTTATGTAATGTGCTTACAGATAATCATCTCCTGTCCATCCCCCTATGTTCTGGTATACGACTACCCTGCTCAACTCTCTTCTAGAGAAGGTATATAACTTCAGCTATAGATTAATCTGCTGGTTGAGCAACTTTTGGCAAAAAAGAAAACTCATCTTGGCACAAAAATGTTTACAAAAAAAGGCAATATAATAATTTTCTTGCCCCAAATTTTCACAATCCCACAAAAATAAACATATATACTTCTATATGTGCTTTAAATATAGGTGTATATCCAAGATTACTTCAAAGGTCACTTGTGTCGATGATGCAGGTCACCTTAGGATTTTTTAAAGGAACTAAAAATTCCTCAGTTGCTAGAGGTTCCAACAAAAATCCCTATCCTAATTAAACCAGGATATGAAAAAAAATTAGGAATAATGATTCGTACAACAATTTTAGATTTTTAGCCTTGTTTTAACTCATCTTTCATTTTATTCCTACTCTCTGATAGTTGATTTTACAGTATTTGAATTATTTTTCCTAGTTTATTATTTTTTCTTTTGTGTGTAGTTTTTGCGTTATAGATTATATTGGTGACGGCTGCAAAAATTAGAGAAGACTGAAGTATCATAGGCTCTTATTATGAGTTATAATCAATTTTCTTTCAATTTTCCACCCATATAGTATCTTCTTCATAACCTTTGCGGACCTTATTAGTAGTAAGAAAGATGGCTAAAAAAAAAAAGACTTTCATTGTTTGGAGCTTGTTTATGGACAACGTGTAAATCCATAAATTATTGAACGTTTATGACGAGGGGTCCGGAGTCGTAAACATTGTAGAATATTTCATGGTCGAAGATTATTTAAAAACGTTGTAAAAGTTTATCCTAAAATTGTTTATTAAGTTTATTGATTGACTCTGGAAAAAACTAACCGAAATGATTTTTTAGTCGAACCACACAGACATAAATAAATTAATCATTGTCGGTCTTTTTTTTTGTTTTATTTTTTATATCTTTCTATTAAGTCTCACTAAAAAAAAAATTATACAATATTTAATGAAACAATCTGGCGGTAATCACGAAGCAGGGCACCATCCGAGGCGCTAGGGACCTCTGGAAAGGTCAGATCTGTCCGACCCCTGGACTTTATGGTGCCATAAAGAGTGTATGGTTATTATATTATATTAGCCGGACCAATTAGTAGTAAATCCGGCCTATAATATATCCTGAATCATAAGTATACTCCGAGGAAGAGGAGCAATTAAACAGAGCCAAGGAAGGAGCCATTACTACTCCAGGGGATTGAGATGTCTGCCGAGTCCTTTAAGGTTTTTCCACTTCCTTCATAATGGCACTCATTTGTATCTTGTCTCGGAGTCGCTCTCATTCAACTGTCCCCGTTTCTTCTTAGGGATAGTTTTTATTTTAGCGTTTTCTTTTTTTCTTTCTGAAACGAAAAGATAGTCTATTTTATGTACACGCAACACGTTTTGGTGTTAAACCTTAAAAAATTATATCTTATTAGATAATTCTTTGATTATGTACAAACCGATGCAGTGCTCATTCATATACAGGAATGAGTTCAACACAACTACGCTAACGGTAGGAAAAAAAATCGGAAAATGTATATTACCTATAATATTTTATTTTAAAATAATTTTTGATTTTTTTTACTCCATTCATAAAATAAATTATTGGAGTATTATTTATGTATGCAATGGTTTTATAACAATAATTATATAAATATTGAGAGAGAGTTGATGAAAATATGGATGGCAATATTTTGCTTACCTTTCTAGAGAATTTCTTATTTCTAGCCGAATCTAGCTTTAATGAGGTAAGAATTTTGAAGCAAAGTTACACTATTTTTATTTTAAATATTAAGGAATTCATCATTGTAGGATTCAGCTCCATTCCGAGATTATCGTACTGTTTCTTTATTGATTTTATGTCACTTTATAATGGCATAATCGGTCGGGAGCCCTAAATTTTGCCTATCCAGGTACAATAAGGATAAGGACCTTTAACTACTATCTAACACTGTACAGCCCCCTTTTATGTTCCCTCTGAAGGGAAGCGTAATTAAATATTTCTTACTGCTGTCTAAAAAATCCTGGGGCCACCTGCCGGTAAATCCTACGATTTTCTGAGATGGTTATTATGATAACCGCTACACCACAGGTGACTCCTTACTATACTGTTTGTTTGTTTGTTCATTTAACGTCACTTTATCCTGCTATGGCTAATCGGACGATGCTACAGTGGGAGCTCTAAATTTTGCCTATCCAGGTTTAATTAGGATAGGGATTTTTAAAGAGTACCTGACATCGTACAGGCTCGGGACTCCCGTTTAACGTCCCTTCCGAAGGACGGCGTAACTAAGGATTTTTTACTCCCTTAAAAAATCCTAGGGCTACCAGCCGGGCTACGAACCCGCGATCTTGGGCTTAGTAGTTTGTTACGCTAACCACTAGACCACAGGTGACCTTATATACTGTTTGTTCTTACATTCTTATTCTCAGTTTTTTTAATTTTTTTTATTAATATTAGATTTATTTTAAATTTTCGGACAATATAAAAAAGATTAAGGACTTATTGAAAGAAATATACGAATTTAACGGTACAGAAAGAATTCTATGGACGCATTGAGCCTGATTATAGCCTATTCCGATTACACTACAAAATAATGGTTATGTATTGCAGATAATGACAAATCAGGTGAGTAACGGCGTTAACTATTATTTATTACCACACCTAATTAAGGTAAAAAAAAATATATATATATGCGCTCCTTGAGAAAAGGAAAGTGTCTAGAAAATCAATTACCTTTCTGCACTTATAAATCAGGCATTAACCAGATGTTTACGAAATAGTCAACCTTTCCGCGGTAGTTATACCTAGGTAATTTAGCAATTTGTCGAGCGTTTAAAGTCTCACTTGTTTGTTTTTATATCATACATATATTAATAAAGTGGAAACTATCAGTTATTAAGGGTTTACAATACGTGGTGGTTGCATATATTTATATGTATATAAGAGCTCGCTGGAAACTATTTTAATTATATAGAACTAAGTGTTTACAGATTGAGGAGTGAGTTATAGATTATTACGGTGGGCTGATTGATACTGGGGTCCTTGAGCCCTGACAGTTAAATATGCCGGAGTGGAGAGCTCCCTGGGACCAGTAAATCTTTATCAAATCAGTAATAAGACTCCTCCATCTTGAGCGGACCGTGAAATATTACCGAGTATTATTTGAGGCCGGGCTACCGTCCACATCACCTCCTACTGGGCCACCGCCAGCTTCCTTTATTTTCTCAATATCCTCCAGTTATTATAATTCCACTTGCCAATCATTCTTCTTATCCTTTCTCGGAGGAACATGTATCTTCTGGATCCTTTATTACGTCGAATACCATTCAGGATCTCGAATATGTATATACATTATTTTCTTCTCACTTGCCTCAACAACAACAAGATTGTTTTGTCTGTTTTCTCTCACAGCCCTGAAGATGACCTACAATGTAGGCCGAAACGTCGGCACACAGTAAATAAGTATGCACTTATTATGGTGTTGTAATTGACTGCACCCGCAACTATCTTTATCCTTACATAACAACAAGATACATAGATCTGATTCGTTTTTAAATAGATAATACTATATAGTTGTTGATTAAAATACCTATCCCTCTTGTAGAATAATATTAGATGACCTTACATTTACAGCCCCGGCGAATAAGTGGTTAAGTCGGGTTTTCTCCAAAATGAGTTTCTTATACTTAGGTAAGGGGAGTTTTATTTCGTAATGGAGTTATTTTCGTAGTCAATAAGGGGCTAACTAAGTAAGGCATTAGCTTAAAAAAGAATTATTGTTTATATTACAACTCCATTTAATGCCAAAAACTACGAGAACGATACGATTCCGGTTATCTGACAGCAGTTAACTCTTTAGACAAAATCCGACCTAACCACTGTTACACCAAAATCTGACACCAGGGCTGTCGATTAATAGATATAGTAAGAAGAACTGTTTATTTTTTAAGACGTTTCGACCCACATTGCAAGTCTTCTTCAGGGCTAAATATGCAATATACACATAAATTGAAATAATATATAGTGAAGAATATGTATATATGTATACATATAATATGTATGTACTACAGCATATGTAGCATATTGATAATAATATATGTAGAGTAAAGTATAACAGAATATATAGTCATCTAGGGATATGAACGATAACAAATATATAACAAAATGGGGAACCCTCAACAAAGGGGTATGTGTAACAAGAGTGTGTTAAGAAACAGCTTGAAGAAAATTGTTCACTGATAAGTTATTGGCATTGATGAGCAATTGTAAGTATTGATCATAGTATTTATTTATGAAAATTTACCTAAAACATTACCTTTACTACTGGGGTACAGGCATTGTACATACTTCCATATCTAATCTTAATTTAATCCATAACCTCAGCTATTTAAATGTTGAGAGTAATTCCTCACGAAGTTTGAGTGATCGTTAACTACGTGAGGCACATCGGGGACACCCATTATTTCTAAAAAAGTTTTTAAAGCCAGAAATGATGTATTAGATGTGTTTGTTTCAAAACAGTCCCTCAAAAATCAATACCAAAAAATTCCATCTCCTATCAAAAGGGGTTACATATATTACATTAAATGAAAATTGTTGATGAATGAAAAATCAAAACTATGTATATATATTGTTTACAATGATTTTCTTCTAAAAATGTCTATTTTATTTGTTTATTTATTTCTTATCAACTATAAAGTAATCAGTTATCGATATTTTCTGACCAAAGTCAGGTACATTATATCCAGCATATTTTTTCATATTAAATTAGAATTAAAAATGAGAAAATAAAAAAAAACTTCAATAATTATTACAAAAGACTTTATTGGTTTCTTCTAATTTAGACCGTTTTGCTAGATTTTTTGCCAACGTTTCGCCAGCCATGCTGCTGACTTCTTCAGGGCTGAAATGAGAATAAGCTCTCATTCTTTAGTAATAATAGTGGCCATGGAAAACTAAAACAGTATTCAATAATTATTGTTTGAAGTGAATTGTTATCAAAATAACGAACATTGACAAAAACAATTTGTTAAACTGATTTTTTTTTTAAGTTGAACCTTTTTGATTGGTCCTGCAAAAAATTTTGAAAATAGATTTAATCGGTTTTGAAACCAAACGCTGATGTATTTATATTGAAACTTAGGAAAATAAAATATATAAATACATACAGTCCAAATTATTGATTATTTGGGGGGCAGAAATGATCGATAAAATAAAAGTAAATGGCGAAGAAAATTTATGGTATTTACAACTATTCTCCATTTTTTTATGTTTATCAGATTTAAAACAAATTCACTACAGCACTCTCTTGGATCAAGATAAGACACCTTTAGAGCCTTATGTGTTACTGAAATATATTTCTACACTAAAACCCGTCTTATTTATCTTTCTCCCAAACATGGCCGTAGCCTCTGACCAAATAAAAATATGAAGAGCAGTATAGTTTCAGTATTAAAATAGATTCAAAAGAGGAAAGCCAATATTGTCTAAAGGACAAATGGAAAAACAAATATTACTTATATGATTGATTTAATTAGTAATGAAGGATTGGGATGCTATACTTAAGTAACACAAAAAAAAAACGAGGAAAAACGAGTTAAAGATGAGAAAAAGTTTATTTATTTATCAGGCGATATTCATTATCTTAAAAATAAGGTACTATAGCTTGTGTTTAAACAATTACATTTTTAATAATTTTAAATATCATATTAATCATATTTGTCATTTTTAATCATTATTTATATCGATAATATCATAATCTGAAATAACGCAAAATCTTATTCATAAAATGGAGACAACAATGGGTATCCTTCTTTTGAGAAAATTCGACATTACCGGGGCTATAGATGTATCAAATTTAACATAGATGCACAAATGAGATAATAAATACCAAAGAAAATGCCGTGTCATAATTACAGATTGTTGCCGTAAAAATGACAATAATTAACTTAAATCCAACAGGCATTTTCTACGTTTGTCTCTAATACGAAAATCTGGAAAGATGAGCCCAATACGCAGCCGTACTTATCATAAATCGCGGGGACAAAAGAAGACCACCTCGGATTATAAAAATGAATTTGTGGAATCGTGGGCGTTATACTAAATCTCTACTTTTGCTCGAACCATAACGGCTCACCTCAACGCAGGATCATGTCTACGTTTCAGCCTTCCACTGCTACATTGTCCGGGGAATCGGGATGAGTTACGTCTCCAGCTGCTGCCTGCCTAATATAATGGGGAATATTTTAGTCCCAGTATCTTCGGTTCCTTCCTAACATCTTCGCCGCGAAGGTGACCAATCATATGGAATGAAGATTCATGGAAAATCATACTGCAAAGGATATCACAACTAAATCGACATGGGCTGCTTTGAAGTTAGTTTACGCACAGTGAAAATACATACACCTATTTTCTTTATAACATATTCTAATTGTCTACTCAAACACATGAAGAGACTTGGGTTCAATACACGGTATTGTCCTCTTTCTTATCTACACAAAGATGGTAGTGTAGGGAGGTGATTTGTCCTAGATCCCACTCAACCGTCAAATTTTTCGCCTAATGAAGGCTCACTTTGTAAAGAGTAGGGTATAGGAGGATCTACAGATCTTACTGTGTCCATCTCTAGATGTTGAAAGAATAAAATATCTGCCTCGACCGGATTTAAACTAATACCGAATGCATTTCGCTAGTTCACTGAGCTAATTTTCTCTCTTTCTTAAAATATAGGTTTTTTAAATATACTCATTGATATAAATAAAAATATTCCATCATGTTCAAAACCTATAGAACATGATCTTTTAATGTGTCAATAGTAAGTCATGAGGCTAAGTGTGATTCTCCTTTTTTGTATAATCGTTGATTAAAAGAAAATACTTCGATTTAAAGTTTCCCCTAAGCCAAAAGTTCTTTCTCCCTTATTTCTTTTCTTCCCTTATTATTTATGGGAATGGAAGAAGAGAGGCTGTCGGTCCGTATGATGCTTATTATGGAAAGATTTGTTATATGGTTAAGTAACATCACTTTTTATAATATTAACATATTGGGAGTAATTCATACCAAAAACTCCCTTCAATTAAGAAAAAACATAAATCATGAAACTATGAAAGTGAAAATAAAATCAAGACTTTTTTTTCAATAAGAAATATTCTTAAATATTCTTTTAGGCTTCCACGAACACTATTATTACAAAATAATTTGTTTATTTCTTCTGGTTTAGACCGTGTAGATAAATTTCTCGCCAACGTTTCGTCAACCATGCTGATGACTTCCTCAGGGCTGAGATGAGAATGAAACGTTGGCGAGAAATTTATCTACACGGTCTAAACCAGAAGAAATAAACAAAGTATTTTGTAAAAAATATTCTGTTTTAATGAAATCCTAGGGACCTTATGGATATTGCCTATAAATATGGAGTTATTGCCTATAATATAACCCCATTTCAAGCCAAGAACTACGAAAATTAGTTCTCACTTCCTTCAATACGATTTAGGCATTTTGGACGAAATTCCATATAGCCACTTATTCAACCATGGCTGCAGATATATACGTACAAAATGAACTATGAATACTAATGAAATGATAGTAATCGGCAAGCTATAGAATGCTACGACATTTTTTCTAACTATAACAACTACGAGGGAAAAAAACAAAACAAGAAATCTGGAATTTTCGGATAATCCAGCACTAATGGCGCATTTTATTGGTACAATTAGGATTCATATCAGATGCTAGATGTTTTATTGATATTATAGAGAATATAAAATTAAGTATTGATAAGATGGACAATAGCTATAATAAGGTTCAATTAGCCGAGAGAAACTGCCGGTAGGAATGTTCCTGGTGTGACTCCAAATCATCTTTTTTGAATTTAATCCTCTCGCTCCTGAGGGCGATATACTCGACTTATGTCTTCCTATCTCCAGAGATTTTATTCTTTCTTTACCGTAGGATTTAGGGGTCTCGGGATCGGGTAAATAATTATAAGCCTCCGTATCAAGGGAATTTTTTGGTTACAGAGGATCCTCCGGTGTGAGGAAGACGAAGAAAAAAAAAGTAACATGAATCGGTAAAATATTGAGGGTAAGGTGTGGATGGTGGGACAAAGCTTCCGACAACAGAGCTGTTATACCCTGCCTAGGAATTGGCCCTCATTAAGTTCTTAGGACGTCCCTTATTCGGATGACAAATAGTTATATATTGTAATAGGGCCTAGGGCTCACCGTTAAATAATGTCCCTACTGGAACTACTTGTTACAAAAACATCCTACCAACTACTAAAAAAAAATAAACATTTAAATATTTAAAGTATAAGCTAATAATTCAGTATAAACAGTAATAAATAAAATCCGTGTGACTTTATACACCTGTATAGTCTGGGTTAGTGTATAATTAACCCAAATAAAAATATTGGGCATAAACAATTATATTATATAATACATTAAACTTTCATTAGAATGCAATAGGAAAAATTCTAAAAAGCAAAGCTCCGCCAATCCAAGTATCATCAGGACATAAATACAAAATAAATCACATCTCACATCAATAAATCACATCTTTAATAACTCCGGGTAGGAAAAGTATTATAATTATTTCCATATATATCTATTGTAAATATTTTTTTAATATGAATAAATGGAGATTTGAAACAAAAAAAAAAAACTTACATCAACAGTTCTAATAGACTAATTAAATAGAAGAGACAGCAAACCTTGCGTCAAAAACGTTAAAAATATAGAAAGGTAATACACGAACAGTTCTTTAGTATTTTAGAAAGTTAAGGCTTTGCTTTTTGGAATTCTGATTTATAATTTATGCTTCTTTCTGCTCTTTTTTAAAAATTAAATTTTCATATTTCTTAAATATTTTCTCAATATATAATAACGTAAAATATCAATAAAAGTATGTAAATAATGGGGAAAAAAAGTTAAAATGGTCAGCACCACTATTTTACTGCCCTTCCGAAGAATGGCATAACTAAGGGTTTTATACTCCTTTTACAAATTCTTAAGGTCACCTGCCGGGCAGCGAATCCGCAATCTTGGGTATAGACGGTGGTTGGTCCCAACTACTACACAACAAGTGATCCTGTACAGAAAGGGTTATAATAGTATCAGAATTACTCCTTCGGTATTACCAGAATTGCATTGCGTACTAGGTATTTGCAATATTTTTGAACAGAAGGCTGTAAGTGTGGTCTGAGTAAACAATTGAGGATTATCAATGTGGGTTTAGGCCGAGCCATACAAAAGACCAGATATTCGCTCTACGACAGGTATTGGAGAAAGGCTACGAATATAATATTGACCTGCATCATCTTTTTATCGACTTTAAGCAGGCCTACAATAGCATAAGTCGTAGCAAACTATTACTTTCCATGCTGGAGCTAGGACTACCAAGAAAACTTGTTCGCCTTACAAGGATGACCCTCACAAACACGAGATAATAAAATTAAGTTAAAATAGGGAACATGCTCTCTGAGGAATTTATGGTGGTTGATGGTCTAATACAAGTCGCCATTTCGATTTCAATTTTTCTCGTCAGCGCTCTTCAATTTAGCCCTTACTACTAACAGCAGCATGTGCGATTCGAACAAACCCAGGTGGAACAGTATGCAATAGGATGAAACAACATTTAGCCTATGCGGATGATGTTGTCCTAACTGGCAGGACTAAAGCAGCACTCTCAGGAGCCTTCCAGGAATTCAAACAAGCAGGAGAAAAAATAGGTTTGCATATAAACGAAGCCAAGACCATGTACCTCAAGAAGGAACGTACTGGTGGAAGAACAAGTCCCATTTGTGGAGTTCAACTTTAAGCAAAAACAAAATTTTAAATATCTGGGCGCAATAGTAACATATTAACAACAAGATAGAGGTGGATATGAAAGCAAGACTTGCCGCTGGTAATTGTTGTTACTATGCAATACGAAAAGCTCTTAAAACTAGGCAAATGTCAAAATGAGCTAAGATTACATTATATAAAACTATTGTCAGACCAATAACGACATATGGTTGTGGAAGTCGAGTCCTGAATAAAAAAGCAGAAACAATGCTGAATGCCTGGGAGAGAAAAATACTGCGGCGGATTTATGGACCCATCTATGACCATGGAGAATCCGTAACAACGCAGAACTCCGACAACTTTATGGAGACCCAGACTTAGAGTCTTTCGTAAAAAGAGCTCGATTGAGATGGTTGAACCATGTAGTGAGGATGCCGGAAACAAGAATGCCCAGAAGACTGTAGAGAAGCCTTGATGGCTAGATGGTGTGGAAGCCGATCTTCACCAGCTGAGAGTCAGAAGACTTGTTATGGACCGGAGTGATTGGCAGGCAGTGGTGAATGAACGCAGGTCCTTGTAGGACCGTATTGCCAAGGAGTGAGTGAGTGGGTAAGTATCTGAGAATCTGGGTTTAAAAATCTCCTATTCAAGCCATTGACCGTAAAGGACAAACACCATTCTGGGTTTTATTCTTAATGAAAAATAAGTTATTATTTGATTATGTTTTAAAAGATAAACCCGTACCACCTAAGTAGGAACATTACTAATTGTGTTATTAATTATACCGTTGTTGGATTTCGGAGGATTTTAAAACAACATTCGAAGTTGGTAGTTGATATTGTTATTTTATCGAATATGCTAAGTATAACTAATTTTTGATTTTTAATTTGTGCAATTCCAAACTGCAATTTAGCAATTCCAAGAATATTACGTAAACTTTAGCTGTTCTTGACTACTGTTATTAGATTCAATGCTTGGGAAGTTTAGAAAAAAATGAAAAGATCTATTAAGTTATTCCCATCGCCTGATTCGCAGCGGAGATATTGCTCTATCAGAAAGAATCTGAGACGATTAGTAGCCATCAAGTTGTTAATTGGGCGGGGAAGAGCGGAGGATCCTGAAGACTAGGAAGCCGGGGAGAGGATTGGGCCAAGTGTAACTCCTAGGAGGTCATGGCAGTTTTCATTTATTTTTTGTGAGGAGCCGAGAACCGGATTGCGACAGCCAGCCTCCTACGACCGCGTTCACACCTCCCTCGTCTTTCGGATCGGAAAAAAAATTGTGGCTCTTCCCGATTGTCTTCCTGGGGCCTCTCCAGGATTCTTAGATGTCTTCCTGGATCCCTCCTGAACTCTGATGTCTTCCTTGGATCACTCCGGAAATCTTTGATCTCTTCATCATTTTTATCATAACCGCCTTTATTATATAGATCAATTAGCGACTTGGAAATACTAAAGAATCTAGCTAGTCATCTAGGAAAGAAAAAATACAATTTAGTTACCGGATTACTTTCCTGTAAGCCTATTAAATCTATAATTCAGCTTCTCAAAAAACGATTCTGAAACACTAATTTTTAGGTGGAAAATAATTGACTGGAAGATTCTAATAATGGCTTGAATTGGTCAGAGGGTGCAGTCAAAGATTAAACAAAATAAGAAAAACTTATTCTACTGTATCAACGTTTCGTCTTAAGATATAGGCCATCTTCAGGGCTGCCGAGGGGGGGGGGAGCGATATGAGTCTGACCTCTGTACAATTTCAAATAATTAGGGGCGTTCTGTAGTGTCGTAGTTAGGATAACGACATGCTTAGCCCAAGATCGCGGGTTCGCAGCCAGGTAGATGGCCCTAGGATTTTTGAAAAAGGAGTAAAAAATCCTTCGTTATGTTGTAGTTCATACGGGATGTTAAATTGGAGCCTCGAGTCTATACATTTTCTGGTACTCGTTCCCTATCCTAATAAAACCTGGATAGACAAATTTTAGGACTTCCAATGTAGCATCGTCCTATTAGCCATAAAGTGGTGTTAAATGAATAAACAAACGACAAATAGTTTTTAGGACAATTTTTTAAACTAACCATAATTTCCGGTTATCCTACCGGTCTAAAATTTAATTCATTATTCCTGTAAACTTAAATTCTAGGCGCGAAATTTAGAACGAATTTCATATCTTTATTTAAAAAATCGAACCTATTTCTTTTATACATAGCTCGATATGAAACACCATTATCGGCATGTCAGTTTAAAATACACACACAAACTTTTTAATTTCATTATAATAAAAAAATTTAAATATGGAAGACTGGAGGATGTCTTCTAGATCGCCTTCAATCATCTTCATTTAATAATTATTCACAAAATAATGGGAATAAATAATAATTAGACATTATACGTTTCTTCTAAGGAATATAGGAGATAACAAAACGCGGAATTGCGAAGCATGAATCCAGTGAATATTATTCAAATGATAGCGTCACAAAGATTAAGATGGGCCTGTAAAGTTGCTGGGCTTAGTAATGAACGAATTCCAAAGAGGTTAATAAATGCTGTGCCGACTGGGAAGCGTCTGAGGAGTAGACCAAGGCGTAGGTGGGAGAATTGTTTTGAGAGTGATCAGGCGAATTTGTGTTTGGGTAGTGGTTCATGGACAGATGTTGGTAAGCAGAGATTGGTGGTATCGGCATCGAGCCTTCATCAGTCTCGTAATTAGTCAAAGTTAACCTTACCATTAAAAAAGATTTTTTTAAAATATAGCGGCGACATTCTCGGAACAATATATCTATATACGTATTACATACTGATATATAGGGCTTGGGTGAGGGATTTTAAAAGAGTAAAATAAATGAAAATAAAGCAAGAGCTGTAGACTTTGGCAAAATATCGGAGTAATGAGGGGGGAGGTACAACGAAGGCTGATTTGGGAGAAGGCTTCCTCCTCGGAGGAACTATAAAGTCACTTATTGGACTCACCTCGCCCTCGTAAAAATCCTTCTGGGAACTCTTTCGAGACCCTCGAGTTCGTAACTCTTGCGGAGCCGCCGTTGGCCGGTTGAACGACCCACGGCACGAATATATAAAATTTAAGCGCGGTCCCGTTAGAACCGAGCGCTCTTCGGACAGAACTCAAAACTCACTTAACCGATTGAATTTCTTTTCGCTATCTAAATGGCATTGTGGATCCCTCCTGGCGATAAAGCTAGTTTATCTCGGTCATCATCGGCCTGCAACACCAGTTTTCAAACGCAGCTGATGGGTGCCTATGCATACATCTATCTCTCGGCCCTTCTATATTATAAGTGTTTATAATATACACATATGTTAACAGGGAGGTACCTATTAAAGAAAATAACACCGGTGATATGCAATAAGTTAATCCGACATTTAGCCTTGGTGAATAATTGGCTAAGTCGAATTATGTCCAATAAGGGTTAACCGTATTGAGGGATGCGTGTAATTCAGGTAGTTTTCGGCTTGAAATGGAATTGTAATATAAGCAATAACTCCTTTTAAAGAGAGTGCTTTACTGAGCTACCTATTCATCTCGACATTAAAACGA
Source organism: Arma custos (assembly GCA_037127475.1). Taxonomy (NCBI): domain Eukaryota; kingdom Metazoa; phylum Arthropoda; class Insecta; order Hemiptera; family Pentatomidae; genus Arma; species Arma custos. The sequence goes on along the minus strand of CM073765.1, from coordinate 75,912,558 downwards.
TTCCGCTCCTTTAAGTACAAGAAACTCATTTTTAAAAATTCGAATTCTGCATCAAACAGACCACCTCCCTAACAAACCTAAACATACATACATATAATTTAAGTCTGTATAAGCACAGTTAATTGCACTTTTAAACTTTGAGAAGTACTTAATACATTAAATTTAACAAGCCTACTTATATATATTTCCTACCTATCGACTTATATCTAGGATGATTGTAATTTTTGTCAATAAACAATATTTTTCATGTCACATTTTGTTTTATATTGCATAATAGCTTGAGAAAAATTAACTGTCAAGTTTCAGAAATGGAACTATGAAAATTAAAAAAGTGAGCGTTCTAGTTTCATTGCAAAATACTTTAAAAACGGTACCACTAATACGGAGTCTTTGAGTTCAGTACATGGTAGAGACTGTAGTGTTTCTAGAATAACGGTTGTGCAGAGAAGTGATTCGTCTCAGCCAGGTTTTCACCCTAATTAAGGGTACTTTATAGAGGCTAGATAAACCCAGAACGGTTTCCAAATCCTATAGGGCCCGTTTCGGCTGTTAAGAGATTAACTAAATTGACTGCCACAGCCGGATTTGAATCCGAGACCTTTGGCACGCTGTGGCATCGGCAATTTTTTTAATTTTCTATCAATACAATTAACACTACTGAACAATTAATAAGTAGTAACTTTATCAATTTATGTTTTACCGTAAACATTTTATTAGAGATTTCAATCATTGATAGGATGAACTCTCGGATTCTTATGACTCTTCGATACTTTTGTTATTTATGGTTATTAGTTTCTCGCAATATCGTAATTTAAATTATGTTTCCGCTAATATTCAACGTTGTGGCATTGTACAAATAAAAATAAACAATTCATAACCTATAATCTTAATTTAAATAGGAAGAAATGCAAAAATTGACAGTTTGAACGACGGACAATAGGCTATTTGGTTCAGAAGAAAATCCTTGGTTGCATGAGTAAGAATATCATCCGTAATAAAAGTAGGATTAAAACAAGTGTTTTTTTATTAACTTTTTTTTGAGCATTGCAACCATTAAACATAAAATAACGAGATAGAAAATTATGGCAGTAGCTGAAGGCGGGTAGTAAAATCCAATCGTTAAGTTAATGAATCTAGACAAAAAATTATTGTTGCAATTAGCATCATGATAGTGAGTAACGATAAAATCCTCTGAGATAAATTAAGGAAATTTATAGGAATATACTAACACTAATTATGTACTTACATTATATACCCCATATTGCTGAATCTAATTGACTCACCTAAAAAGAAAAGTTTTTATTAGTGATAAATCCAAAGCTTTAATTCAACTAATGGAAAAAGTATATTATATCAAAATGAAACATAGAAGTAACAGATAATAATTTCATCTGATCTATTAGTTGAATAATTCCACAGAAATTATTATTTAACACAAAACTGGCAGTTGGTACTTTACCTGGTTATCATATTCAACTTAAATTGACTGGTGCTAATCACCTACCTGCATAACCGTTATCCAAGAAACAGTACAGTCTCAACCATGAATTAAACCCAAGACCCTTCATGGGCTGTGCTGCCATCAAACAACAAATACATTTTTTATATTCCCGCTTTCATAATGAGTGTTCTTATAATAACTGATAGATGACATGATTTTCGCAGGCATAATCATCAGGTGATGAGAAATCTCCTAAAATAAAGAACTAACTCAAGGCTAAGTAACATTGCTGCTGATTTTATTAATAACTACATAATTATATATTATAATAGTGAACTTAGGTTTGGGGGATAACTTTGGAAGGGTTTGAGGATAAAGAAATATCTGTGGAGATGGGATGAATTTGGGCAGAAGATGAAAGGATGTCAGTGAACGCATGAAGGAATATTGGAAACAAAGAAAAGAAAACTACAGCAGAGGAAACGAAAGAGAAGAAGTCTTGATCCTAAGTGATCAAATGAAAAAAAAGTTTAAATGATAATAACCAAAATTAGTTACCATTTAATTGTATAAAATAGAGATAATAATCCTTATTAATAATATTGTAATCAAATTTGTAACAAAAATATTCTATATATTTTTTTTCTTTGAGATATTACGATTAAAAAACCATTGAATGCATAATTGAACTGTTTTGTTTTATATCCATCGTAAAAAGATAAAATAAAATACAAGAATAATAAAACAGAACATATATTGTTTGCTTATAGTCAGTAGAGTATTAAGGACACCCTTCTGGAAAAGCTGTTCAATAGTGAAGAAAACAAATTTAAACATAAAATAGATCCTGCAGAAGAATCTGTAAGGGAATTTGAAATATATCTAGAAATTACTGTCGATACCAAGTGACTATAAAAAGGCTGGAGGGAAGGACTTGGAAGCAGTAGCCTATTTGGATTGTAAATGGCCATATTAGAATGAATTATTAATATGTTTTCACTGGCTCAATGTAATGGCAACAGTTTTTCTCATTGTTTTTTTTTACTATTTCCTCCGAGGCACATGTACTCGGTTATCTACACCCACATCTTATTAAGGGCGACTATTTGCTATCTGATTTATATATTGGGGGAGCTAAAGGAAGACGGTGGACCAAATGTGGTAGAGTGGTATGTAGTTGGGTGTAAGTAACCAGCCCAGGGGTTCGTCCTAACCAGGCACAAATAAAATCTCCTCTCAGCTTCATTACAACTCCATACATCATGACAATAGGCCTGATAAAATTGTAACGAATGATGCCATCTATAATTTCTATAAGCATTGAAAAATGTATTCTTGCGAGGCTGACAACCGATTCCATTTAAGCCATTATTCTCTTTATTTCTTTTTTTACATCTTCATATTCTTTTTTTTTGGCAAATTTATACAATTTAAATTCAAATAGACTCCCCACCCAGCGCAAAGATATAAAATGTGACGCGCGGCTCCTTTTCCCAACAGTCCACCACATCCTCGAGGCGGAATATATTGCGAGATCAGGTGGTGCCTTCGGATAATATTTTTCGAGCAGTCCCTCCTCCATCCCTCCCTCCTTCTTTCCTCCGTTCGGCAATTTATTACTTTCCCCCTAATTTCTGACTGAATATATTCTCTACTCCCTGCATTTCTCACAGAATACAGTCACGCGTAAGAATCCTCCGAAGGTATAAGGAAGAGGTGGAGGTTTAAACGGGGAAGGTTTAACGGTCCCCGATCTGGAAGGAGTCGTTTCGAAATCCGGATCAGTACAGCCAGCTCCTCGGCGCATTCCATTCGGGCCAGGATGGACGCCCGCTCGAACTGATTGGAAAACTGTCGGCAACACAAATAACACCCGGCTAAGATTGGAGACCATTGCTAAACACAGAACACTTTATTAAATACCTAAGCCACGTAATCGTATGATAAAATAGTTGTAAAAAGGTTACCTGGTCTCCATGATCTTCCTCTTTATCATATCTTACTTCCTGTAACCTTTTCATATCATTCCTCTTATTTGAGTTATCTTTGTGTCCGTTATTAAGTGGTTTTCCGTATTGCGTTATAGTGCACTATATACTGTTTGTTATTTATTATTGATTGTATTTTTTTATTAACTATTTTAAATGCGCAATGACTTTTTGGGATCGCCGTCTTCGAAAAAAGAAGCTGTGAAATAGTTTTAGAAGTTAGAAGTGAAACCAAGGATGAAATTATCTTAAAAAGTTCATCGAATGGATAATGACATGAACATGAAATGGAGGTGTCTTCGTCGAAAGTTTATGAAAATAAAGTCCTATAAGAAAATAACGTGGCTAGAGGGAATTCTTAATAATAAAAGCTTATTTATAGCTCGTTTTAAAGATATTTTGTTCTAAAAAATAAATAAAATGTCAAATAAAAGTTGCTTGTTACTATAATTCCATGTTCCTATCGAATTCATTGTATTTCGATTAATTCGAGTAACATGATAGACGTTTTCAGTGTCCAGGTTATAAACAATGTAAGGTAACAGTTCCTACAGACTAGTAAATACACAACTATTATAACAACTATACAAATTATTATTATTTAATCTTTAATTTTCAACTGGAACTTAATCCCTACTAATATCCGCTATGCTTCTTCCCTATCATCATTTAAACCATGCTTTTCCAGCATACCTCCACATCACAAATAGATATTCTCTAAGCAGGTTTAATAATTTGCTTAAATGGGTCATTATCATATAATTACTTTTGTCGTTTAGTCTTTTTCTTGCAAAGAATATGTCCTATACCTTGAAAAAAAAACAATCTGTACCACTACAACCCATGAAGGGTCTGGGGTTCAGTACATGGCAGAGACTGTACTGTTTCATGGACAGCGGTTCTGCAAGAAGGTGACTTGTCTTAGGCCACGTTCAACCGCCAGATTTTTTCCCCTGATTTTGGGTACACCATTTTTATAATATTTTATAGAGGCTGGGTGGGGTCCTAGATTCTATATGATTCATCTCCCGCTGCATACAGGCTAAATAAAAATCATGGTCTGCAGCGGGATTTGAACCAGGTTTAGTCTTTTCTTGCAGAGAATATGTCTATACCTTGAAACAACGGAAGAGAAATTTTCTGTCATAACCGAGTGCATAACTCTGCCCAGAATTTATCATGTTTCAGTAAATATTTTCCATATTTTATGATTTTAGAGCTTTTCATTATCAGTTTCGAAACCACTAAAAATTTATGATAGGGATAAGGTCGATAAGAAGTCCATAGTTTCAGGATTAGGGGTAGATAACTTATCTATGTAGTTTATTTTAGGTTATATTATATCCAAGACGTGATCTTAAAATAACACAATTATAAATTTCGAAAGTAAAATATTTAAAATGAAAAATATGTGATCAACGGTATTGTTAATAAAAACAAAATATATAGTTTTATATTTTTTTGTCTCAGAGACCTGGACACTTAACCCGGGACTCTACTCCAGATTACAAGCTGCAGAGATGGACTTTTGGAGGAGATGCCTGAGGATCACCCGCCTGGATAGAATCAGAAATGAAGATGTTAGAGACAGGCTGGGCGTGACCGAAGGAGTTCCGGAGAGGATTGGAAGGAACAGGCTGCGATGGTACGGACACTGCCAGCGGATGCCAGAACGTAGATGGCCGAAGAGACTTTTGCTGTGGTAACAGCCAGGCAGACGAAGAAGAGGAAGACCCCGAACCCGGTGGAAGGACTGCGTGGAGGAGGAGATGGCCGGTAGGGGACTTGAGGAGGATGACTGGTGGAACAGAGAAAAGTGGAGGGACGCTCTGACTTAACCAGGCAACCCATTGAGGGAAAAAACCTGTAAAAGTAAAAGTAAGTATTTTTTTGTTAATTGTTTTAATTTTTAAATATTTTTTCGAACTAGACTGAAAAGACAAGAAACTGCTCGACGTTTCGCCTACTTCAACAGTTACTGGACAAACATTCAAAGCTCCCAATTAATTACAAAAGACTCATTCACATGACAGTTATCAAACGTATTTGGACATTCGGAGTAGAGCTTTGGGGCTCTACTAAACCATCCAATTCATCTCGTATCCAATCCTTACAATCCAAAATCCTTCGTAATATCCTCAATTATTATTATGTCACAAACAAACTCATCCACAATGATCTTAATGACCCATATGTTTCTGATTTGGCCCAAACTAGATACCTATCCTTCCATGACAAGCTCCATACACACTTGAATCCAATAGTCTCTCAATTTGCTTCCCATACTATTCCTGAATTGAAAAGAAGATGGCCTGAAGACCTTCTACTATAGAAGTTTATTGGAGTGCTACCGATGGATAGTTTCTCCACAGGTGTTTTTTCTTTTCATGTTATTTGTTAATATCAGCAAATTAACTTGATGTAATATTATTACAGTTGTAAATATCAATAAATTAATCTAAAAAAAAAAATATTTTGAAGAGAAAAGATTTGCCCCGGCCGAGATTCGAACCCGGGTCGTCTTTCTCTCCGTCTCTACCAATTGAGCTACCGGAGTCACCTTCCAACCTGGACAAATCTGTTATCTTATCTGATTCCATGTCCCCGTGTTCTCGCAAATTTTGGAATGTATACACGAGAACGAATGTTCTTTGAAAATTATTTTTAATTTTAGGACTTATGTCATATTACTATAATATTTATATTTTTTTTTAATTTTTAAGTATTTTTATTTTGAAGAGAAAAGAAGGCGACTCCAGTAGCTCAATTGGTAGAGCACTGTTACGGAGAGACAGACGACCCGGGTTCGAATCCCGGCCGGGGCAAATCTTTTCTTTTCAAAATAAAAATATTTTAAAATATATACTTATTTTTTTGATTAATATTGATTGAGAATTTAGTATTTTTATGTTTGAAAACAAATAATTTTCATAAAAATTGCCATATTACATTTGTAGTCTCTTTTTCTGTGTCAGAATATGATCGTTAATTGAGGAGATCACTTATTAAATAATTGTCGTGTTTCTTAAACAATTTATTAAGAAATACAGCTCAAGGCATTATAAAAATGTTTTCACTAAACTCAGTCAAGGTGGAAAAGTATCCAATAATAGATATCCCATTTAAAAAGAAAATGGTATTTCAAACTGAGACTGGGATAAATTCCGTTCCTTCTAATGATCTAATAATGAATTTTTAATGCATAGTTAAACCTTTAAGGCATTTTTTATATTAATCGTACCATGTACAAGTTGTAATGAGACGATAAGGGACTTGAAAACTGTGTGAACCAAGGTTGTATATGTTTTTATATATTTTATGTACAAGGTCCTTATCATGGCACTAGGCACATGTTGAATAAACAAGTGTAGCTTAACCTAGATAATTTAAAAATTATCGACAGCTTAGATATCACCCTGGCACAGTTTGATTTATTCAGGTTATTCTGCAAATGAGATATTAATTAAAACGGGCTGAATATATTTCATTCTTCCGAATCTTCGTTTGCCTGTTGGCGCCCAGTCACGCGATTTCGGAATCGAATTCTAGTGTGGTTTTGAGGACCAGGATTATGGAGAGAATAAGTCCATGTGAACTAATTACATAGGCAAGTACGTAACTCAAGATGCACCGAATGTTCATAAATTATTAGGTGTTTAATAATCCAGGAATGAAAAATGACTACGCTACAGTAAGCAGAATTTGCTTTGTACTGTGGAGAATTCGATAACAGTAATTGTAAAGTTGTCAAATCAAACTTGTTCAATTTAATCATAATTTTATAATTCCGTAATTTTTTAACTTTACATCATCTTTTGTATTAATATAAATTCATATAATTATAAATATTTATATAACATCCCATACTCATATCATAAATATCAAATATCACTACCTGCTATTAAACGAGATTTCCCTATATTACTTTCGACTAATTTCTTCTGTATTTATACTTTAACATCATATTTTGTATTTATTTTCTTAGATATTTATTTATATATTCTCTTCAAAATAATAATATTTTAAATTATAACAATTAATAAAAAGTAAAATAAAATAAATTATGATATTTATAATTATATGATATGAGGCGTGGAGATTCAAAAAGGGATAAATCCATAAAATATGATTTTTAATATCATTAATTAATTAATATAATTTTTAATTTTTTAAATGTTTTTCACAAATTTAGCGTACTTTAAGCGGCGATAAATGGTTCACCATTCAAACCACGTCAAAGCTAATTTAATTTTTCTAAAAATAATTGTATGAAATAAATAATAATTTCTTAATAACCTAAATTATGCATCTGTTTGTGATTCCTGAAAAATTTTAAAATTTGGATTTATCCCCTTTTGCATCTCAACGCCTCATATCATGTATTAAGTTGCGAATGTTTATAACTGAAGCATAATTATGTAGTTTTAAACATCAAGAATATCTATTTCAGTGTATACCAAAGAAAGTTATCTATAGATACATATGGATGGCTGGACTTGAGTACGACTGTTAAGGCATTATCTGCGCTACCGATTGTTTTTTTTTCTATCATTTTATGTACTAAAGATGTAGTACAGATATAGTTTAGTTTATAATTAAGTAATATGGCTATTATTTTGTATTTATTATATTAATATTAGTATTATTTTTGTTTTTTGTTAGATACATTCTGCGTTAGTTAATCGTGAATTATTCAATATTGAAATTAATGTTAAGTTGCCAACTCCATCTGTATAGCAGTATTCCTGTATACAGATTATAAAAAATATAACAACCTACTATGACCAATATCGAATGTTCGCAGCCCGTTAGATGGCACTTGGATTTTTTCAAAGAGAGTAAAAAATCCATGGTTGTGCCGTTCTTCGGAATTGACGTAAAACGGGGGTCCCAAGCCTGTGCGATATTGGCTACTCGTCCAAGTTCTCTATCCTAATTATAACTAATTATACTCCAACTGTAGCAACATCCGATTAGCCATAGGAGCATAAAGTGGCGTTAAATGAATAAACAACCAAACAAGAATCCATTTATGTTAGTTCATTTGTTGGTTGATGTAAATTATATTAGAGTTTGTTGCCACTGCAAGAAGGTTCTTTTGTAAGAGTTTATAAATTTGTAGTTATCAGATACCTCCTCGACGTATAAAGACATGGATTAATGCATGGGTTGGTACGACGTCTGGTACTCATTAAAGATCCCTATTTATACCTTGATAATCAAAATTTAGGACTAGCAAGTAATATAGAAATTTCGACAAAAACAGCCTAGATCGAATTTCTTATTTGTTTTATGCCGTTCCTTCATCTCTCCAGTACTCCAAAATAACAGGCCGCCTTGGAATCATTAAGCCCTACGATACAATTAACTTTTACGATAGCTATGTTTTACTTTATTCCTCGGCGGAGCCAGTTGTTACGGCGGATTCGCCGCCCCGGGAGAATGCTTATAAAGCCACAAACTCGCCTCTTTGTGGAGTAATAAATTCCGTTGGAGGGAAATTGTGCGAACTGGTTCAACCGAGACGATCAATTCCGTAAGGGAAGTGGAGGTTAGAAAGGATATTGTAAATATTAATGTTAAAATGTAAAAGAAAACTTTGACACATTTGTAAAACTTTTTAAACAACCATTAAGATCTGATCCCTATTACCCTGCCATACGATCTCTAAAATAATTATTTTTAATCAAATGTGTTATATTACTGAATTTAAAACACATAAGAACAGTTTGGATGCTCCTACTTAAAGTAAAAAACATAACAATAATCAAAGGCGAACCCGAAGGTTCAATGCCAATTCCACTAATTTATGTTACAAACCTCCGTCCACAGACTACAGACCATTTCGAAATAGTTATTTCGCAATCCTCCCAACTATGCTTTAAACCAGTCGTCAGTGTGCTTATTAAATTCTAAGGAATTCATTACGAAGCCCAACAATTTCAATATTTACAATATCGCTATATCATTTAAAAACAATAAATTATAAATGATTGAGAGGAAAATAGTTGACTGGAACATCTAATGTGGGAGTTAGATAGTTTGAGGGTGCAGTCAATAAAAACACCTAAATAAGTTTCTCCTATTTAGTGTTTTTTATTGACTGCACTCCCAGACTATCGACCTCCCACAATAAATAATAAAAACATAATTTCATTTATATTAACAGTACATGCTCAGACATTTCGCACTGTTTATCATAGACTCTAATTACTTATATATTTCTATTTTTTTCAATATTGTTTGGACCTATATCTATATCAATATTTACTACACATCTGGTATCCGAATATACTTCGGGACTTGCTTCTTACTTACCTACTACTTACATTACTGTACCTTTAGTAAAAAAATAACAAATATATGACAAAGTTACTGTAGAGTTTATCGTTCTCGGGACTCCACCCAACCATACTGAACCCATTTACAAATTCTTATACCAGATTTACTAAATTTTTTCCGATTCTCTGTTCATTAAAAAAGTAACATCTGGTAGTCGGTGGAATCTAGTATTTGTGGAGCTTCAATGCAGTAAGAAAAGTCGCATTTTAGGTCTACAAACTAAAACTAAAAGAATGAGCGACTAAAAATAACGGTTCATCCATTACAAGAAATTTATTAAAATATTCCGTCTCAAATACGAACTAACGCCATTGAGCATGTTCTTTTTTGTATTGTTGTGAGTTTAAGTTATGACTTGAATGGATTAGGTATTCATGAAGGCTAGAGGAAGCCTCGCTGGGCAGAACAGAACAAACAAACCAGTGAGCATTTCTTTACAATTACTTACATGGAAAATTAAAAAGCAAATCAATAATACGTATACATAAATTAGCTGTAAACAGTACAATTCATATTATTTACCGGAGTATTGTGTAGTGGCTAGTATACCAGCCTACTGGCATTACCGAGTAGTCAAAATCCTTGGTTATGCCCTCCTTCGGCGGAAACGTAAACTGGAACTTCCGACCTGAGCGATGTCAGGTACATAGATTCGTATCCTAATTATACCTGAATAAAAAAATTAAAGGTCTCCACAGCAGCATCCTCAGATTAGCCATTTTAAGGAAACAAACATAGAATTTACATTAATCACTGTTGCAGGCTAGTTCAATATAGTATTAGCTTCCAATTAATTACATGACTCATATGCATGACTATTTGGACCTTACAGAGTAATTCTTTTTGGTTCCAATAAGCCATCGAATTCCTCTCATGTCCAAACCTTACTTTAAAAAATCCTAGGTTAATTCTCAATGCTCTTTACTTTGTTATTTCTACGAATAAGGTTACATCCATAATGATAAATAGAACCGGACCTGATATTAGTCCGTTCGTTATAAACTTTATTCCCACTCAAACCTTATGGGTTGAAACTTATAGCTACAAAGCTACCGCTGCAATTCCCGATAGTCCTCCGAGTCGTCTGAAAAGAAGATCGCCTCGTGAACTTTTAAGTTGGATTTCTTATTTGAGCACTACCAATGAGTAGTTTCTCTGCTTGACTTTTTCTATTCCATTATGTATCATTCAATATATTTACTTATTGTACTGTTATATACATTTGGGAATTTAAATAAGTAAATTTTTTTTAAATTCAAAAGCCATCATTATATCATAAAAAAAATATCACTTCATTTATATCAACAGAGAGCATGCTAGAAATTAAGTAAATTGGGTTTATTAAGTAAATAAATTAAGAAAATTAAATTTAGTAACCTCCTTTGGACTCATTCTTGTTTAACGATATACTTTAGAATACATTAAGTCGCTATTGTTTCTTCAAAATTAGGGCCATACTTAACATATGGTAAAAAGCATAATTTAAAAAATTCGTTTATTATTGTTTTTCATACGCTATCGCATTTAGGGAAGCATTATTCCTTTACGCGTCATACCTGGTATGAAAGATAACAGAAACAAAAACTAAAAGAAAAAAAAAGCAAGCAAACAAACAATGAAAACAGAAAGACAATAAGAGAAGAGGAGATAAGAGATAATAGTAAGTTAGTATGGAACAGCTGTTACTTGAGGTAAAGTGCTCGGTGATTTAGGGTTTCCTTCCAGGTCAGCTAGAGCCACAGCCTCCCACGCTCCTCATGAGATAAAGCCGTCATAGGAGGCCAAGGAATTCGGGGAAAGGTGTTAAGGATTATCCCTGGAGATCGAGATGGTGTGCTAAAACCTGCAGTAACTATGCCCTTTTTAAACAATACAGACAATTCCGAAGATCGATCTAGTATTTTGAATTTATAGGTATAGAATCCAGGGATGGCGTAGACCTTCAGCATTTCACAATTCACAAAAAATGTAAAGAATCTATTTAATCTTCAAGTAAATGTTTATTTTACATCATATAAACCGCTAAAAGTAGAAAGACAACTAGTCAAACTTTTCGTTTTAAATCTACCAGAGACAGGAGACATCTTTAACTATAGAAATGACACTTGTCCACATGGTAGCACAAGTCAGTCTTGCCAACTCTTTCAATATTTTGTTTATTCTAATTGGTTTCTTAAGGCTCTGTAAGTTAGAGATTATTATCATTTTAATATCTTACCATATGTTAAGTATGGCCCTAATTTTGAAGAAACAATAGCGACTTAATGTATTCTAAAGTATATCGTTAAACAAGAATGAGTCCAAAGGAGGTTACTAAATTTAATTTTCTTAATTTATTTACTTAATAAACCCAATTTACTTAATTTCTAGCATGCTCTCTGTTGATATAAATGAAGTGATATTTTTTTTATGATATAATGATGGCTTTTGAATTTAAAAAAAAATTACTTATTTAAATTCCCAAATGTATATAACAGTACAATAAGTAAATATATTGAATGATACATAATGGAAAATAGCAAACAGCAAATTAGCAATTCGTATTTTTAGGTTAGGTGTATTTTTCACTGAAAGTGTTGATTATGAGGATCATCAGTAAAAGTAATATATGAGATATGAACTTTAGAAATGTTTTTAAAATTTGTCACATTTGACATCCTTTTCTTACTGCAGTTAATAAAATTGGCAATATGAATACAGAAACTATACCTGCAAATGGATAACGAAATACATTCAAACTATTATCATATCAATACATATTAACTTTTACGTAATAAATCATATATCAACTGACATATATCTATCTGTCGTATATCTACTAATGTAGAATAAATTATGAATAAAATAATGAAGAATAAATCTATATGTAAAATAATGGTTTCGAATAAACAAAAAAGAAGACATCTTCACTGCTTCTTAGGGTTGCAAACGAGATTCTGAGGGCTATGGAATGATGAAGGGAGCATTATTGCAGCAAAGTTATTATTAGAGGCCAATCCGCGAAAGAAGGCAGGCCATCAGGGAGCATCAAGACTTCATTCCTATTCCAGACAAATTTCTTTTTATAGTAAGAAATGCTTTGAATCCTTTAGTACAAAATACCCGAAAATAAAAAGAATCATGAGTTTTAGCATAAAAAAAAGAGTGAAATTATAGAAATTTAAATATTTCTGTAATAATTTCATCAAGAAAAGAACTTTTCAAGAAACATATATCATCACCTTTACTTCGAAATTATAGTTGAAACGTTTATTTCTTGATGAAATGAACAATAATATATACACATTTCTCGGAACTGATATCAAATAGTTTATAAAAATATATTACCGGGAAATAATAATAAGAGTTGGCTAATAAAATAAAATTATACTAGGCACTGTATTGAGTCGTATAAAGTAGCCAGATTATCTACTGCTAATAGAATGTAAGAGATAATCTATTTAAATTATGATAATATGAATTATTGTTGAAGGAGAGGGGAAGACGTGTGGGGGGGGGGCTTGTAGAAGCCTTGATGATTGGACAAGATAGTTCTCAATGGAATTATAAGATTTGGATCATGTAATCATCATCGAAGCCTCATCATTCACCCTCAAGGACGTTCACCATCCTCTTTGTCAATCCAACAACCTCCGCTATGCATGTACGATGTACTCGTCTTGTTACATTTATTTAGTCTTAAAGAGTTTATATATTATTTTATTTTAGAATAGAACCGTATACATGTATCAAATGTATGACTAGATGAACATAAACATACACATATGGAGAATCGATCGGTTCTATGACCAGAATCAATTAGAAATAGCATCGATGTATTCTAGAGAAGATAAAATTCACCGGCTGAAAAAAAAATAAAAATGATTGAAGATATTTTATGTGTAAAGGAGATAGTTGGGGGGTGCAGTCAATAAGAACACAGAATAAGTAATAAACTTATATTATGTGTCGACGTTTCGACCTACAGTGTAGGTCATCTTCAGGTCTAACAGAGAAACAAACAGAACAAAAAATATAAACAATATACAGTAACAATAATATGGTGACAAGTAATGTAGAAAAATAAAATAGTAGCAAATATGAAGATAGAAGATAACGAATATTAAAAAAGAGCCAGATTATAATAAAATAAAGATATAGACAGATTTAAAAAATTAATGATAATGAAAAAGAATTAAAATAGTGACAGATGTAATAAAATTAAGATAAAGCCAAATATAACAAAATTATTGAAATAGTGACAGCATATAATTATTGAAATAGTGACAGATATAATAAAATTAAGATAAAGACAGATATAACAAAATTATTGATAATGAAAAGCAAATGAAAATAATGACAGATATAATAAAGTAAGACAGATTTAATAAAATTAAAGAAAATGAGCAGAAATGATAAATTATAAATAACGCATATAAATTAAAAAATAGAAAATAAATGTACAGAATGGGTAGTACAGTACAAAATAATAATATAAAGGAAAATCAAAAGGAGGAGTTAAACAAAAGAAACCAAAATGAGGATATTTACATATACAGAAAGGTTGGAATATGAAGAATAAAGAAAAACTAGTAAAATAAAGGTATAAAATGTATGATAACGGACTTGATGATGTTACATGTTACAGAAAAGTATGGAACTATATGTACAATAACAAATGTGAATAATAGAAATACTATTGTACAGTAACAACAGTGTACAATGACTGTTTTGAAAAAAAGTTGAATGGGATTAAAGAATTTGAAAAGTTACAATAAGTGAAAACTCTTGTACAGTAACAATAGTGTACAATGTATGTTTGAAAAAAAGTAGATAGGATTACTGAATTTGAAAAATTAAAATTCGTGCTTAAAAATATGAACTCTTGATTACCAACATATGATGGATACCAAAATGATAAGGGGGAAATAATAGGAAAATTAAAATTGGAGAAAGGATAAAGAGAAAAGTTTAAAATAAATAAAATATAAAGAAGAGACATACCGATTTTGGAGAGCGAGGCCGTTAGATTTAACGGCTGGCGTGTACTGAGCACACGACCGTTAAGACAGGGGGAAGGGATAGGAGCGATCTCTAGTGGCCAAAAAGTTAACTATAGAAGGTAACCATACAGGAGTATAGGAAAAGATGGGGAAAGTGAATAAATGGATAAAATTAATATAAATAAAATAAATAAAAATAAAAACAATGAAAGAAATGTCAATAGAGTGATAACAAAAGAAACATCAATGACGAAGTAACGGAATTTAAGGTCTTTTGAGTAAATTAAAAATTTGGGAGTAGGTAGAGGAAAGGTGATGTGAGTCAGACTTAAGATTGATAGAGGAGGAATCTAAATTTATGTGGATAGTTTCAGAGAGGATGCGTTTGTCATGGTTAGGAGCTGTAGCTAGGATAGACGTTTTTTCAAAATCAAAGGTGTGGTTTAAAGAAAGGCCATGTTCGGAAAGTTTAGAGGAGGTATGGTTATGGGAGGAAATGGCATATTTGTGTTGAGTAATACGGTCTTTAAGGAAGTTTTTGGTTTCACCTATATAGGAAGAGTTACAATTAGTAGTAGAACAAGGGATCCGATAAACGACATGGGAACGAAGCTTGAAGGGAATAGGATCTTTAGGATGGTGGATGTGGCGATCGGGTGGAGGTGGGGGGTTATAGTAGTCGTTGCGGAACAATGTTCAATATCATAGTAAAACCTCTCAACTGTTTTTTTTTCTTTTTTTTAATATTTCGTTTTATTTTATTTTAAATTGTATACATATTTTTAAACATTGGTGGGATAATCCCATACAATGATAATGATTTTACATACAATAGTTGTTACAGGTTAATAAGTTTTTGTTGTTGGTAAAATTAAAAAAAAAACAGAATTGTACTTTTCGATTGTTAGTAAAAGTTGTTTTCTTTATCTTCATTGGCGATTCTTTCAGTCAACAAAGAACCTAACATAGCCTCTATTGCTCTCCGAAATTACCTAATTGATATAGTAAAGAAATAAATCCATAAATTTAATATAATAGTTTTCTATCTGAAGATTCTAAACTTATGAATTGAAATTTATTCTTATGAAATTGAGAGTCACCATTTTCGCCTCGTACAATTAGATGGATTATTATTGAATTGAGAAGTCTACATTGTTTCAGTATATACTTGGAGATATTTCAAATATAATGGTCCCGAAAGCAACGTCTTGGGTCCACTAGTGTGACTAAACATCCCAGGCAGGCAGTATATTTATGGCACTTCTTATTCCCTATTCCCTACTCTATTTTAACTGGTTTCGAACTCCGACATTTTACATAATATACATTTGTACAAGTGACATTATAAAATATTCCCAGTTATAAACTAGGACCTTGTGCGCATCCCGAAAGGAATTCTCTGTTTGATTTATCCTCAGGACGCAAAGGGAATCCGTCGCTTAATATCCTACCACTTTCAATTATAGCGAAAGTGTTTCCCTCATATCTGTAATAAATATAAAATCCAAGTCCAATTACTGTTGGGGTGAGACGGAAAAATAAATCGTAGCGTATTTATCTTGTAACATAGATGATATATTTAAGACACGTGTATTATATTCAACACTGTAAGGGGGTCGGTAGGAAAGATTTCCTGATCTGAAAAAAAATTAAGTCGTGTTTTTTTATTTTACGATATAACAACCTTAAAGAAGTTTTATGTAAGCAAAATGATTTATTTGCTAACGAAATCCCTATTTCACAATTTTTTATATTTTTTATATTTTTTATTTTTTATAAAGGTCATCTGTGGTCTAATGGTTAGCGTAACAAACTACTAAGCCCAAGATCGCGGGTTCGTATCCCGGCAGGTGACCCTAGGATTTTTTAAAGGGAGTTAAAAAATCCTTAGTTACGCCGTCCTTCGGAAGGGACGTTAAACGGGGGTCCCGAGCCTGTACGGTGTCAGGTACTCGTTAAAAATCCCTATCCTAATTAAACCTGGATAGGCAAAATTTAGAGCTCCCAATGTAGTATCGTCCGATTAGCCATAGCAGCAAAAAGTGACGTTAAATGAACAAACAACAATTTTTTATAAGCTAAATAGGGATTTCGTTAACAATTAAATCATTTTTCTTACATAAAACTTCATTAAGGTTGCTATCTTAAAAAAAAAAATTGTCAAGATAAAATGTTAATTCGTTGTAAATATAATTATTACCGCAATATTATAAATAAATATTTAGTTCTTATGTTATTAGTTCATTTTGTTATTTTCGGTTTTGAGTCTCTATTTTTTCTGACTCTCAAAAGTCATTTATCAATCGTATGATCTATATTCAACGTGATATAATTAACTGTAATTTTAAGCATTACAATATGGATTCCACTGGACTATACTATATAATATTTAATTTATGAAGTAAAAAAACATTTTCCAGTCAGTTTTTTATTTTCTACAAATACGTTTCGACTTTCTTAGTCAGTTTCAATTTCTTAATCCCTTACGGGGATTTTCATAATAGGTCTGTAATTTAACAATATAAAAATAATCAACAACAATAACAATAAAACCATAATTACACCAATTGTCCTAGAAAAACTGAAATATTTAAGTATAGATACCTCATTATGAATGTCTATAATTTAAAATTACTTGGAGATACATTTTTCTCCTTGGTCATTTCTACTCTGCATTGACTGGAAAATGGTTTTTTACTTCATAAATTAAACTGTAATTTTAATTATAATTCTATTTTTTACAGCTCTCTCTCTGCCTTGGGCAACCTGTGGTGTAGTGGTTAGCCAAATAACGTAATATGCCCAAGAACGCGGGTTCATAGCCCGGAAGGTGACCCTAGGATTTTTTAAAAGGGAATACAACATGTGATAGTTTTTAAAAGAGTAAAAATGCTTATACCGCCCTTCGGAAGAGAATAAAACTGGGGTCCCGAGCCTATACGACGTCAGGTACTCGTTAAAATCCCTATCTTATTAAACCTAAATTTAGGCCTCCTACTTTATCATCGTCCGATTAGCCATAGCAGCATAAAGTGACGTTAAATAAACGATAAAATAACGAATAAATTAATATTATTCTTTATTTGTTTATAACGGATCAATTCTTATTTACTATCTTTTGATTTATTTTTCTTCGAAAATGTCTGTCTACATAAAATATCTTCATGTATGAGATGAAAATAGTTGACTGGATGATCTAATGTAAAGGAGATAGTTGGGGGGTGCAGTCAATAAGAACACAGAATAAGTAATGAACTTATATTATGTGCCGACGTTTCGACCTACAGTGTAGGTCATCTTCAGGGCTAACAGAGAAACAAACAGAACAAAAAATATAAAAAATGTACAGTAACAATAATATGGTGACAAGTAATGTAGAAAAATAAAATAGTGGCAGATATGAAGATAGAAGACAACGAATATTAAAAAAGAGCCAGATTATAATAAAATAAAGATATAGACAGATTTAAAAAATTAATGATAATGAAAAGGAATTAAAATAGTGACAGATATAATAAAATTAAGATAAAGCCAAATATAACAAAATTATTGAAATAGTGACAGATATAATAAAATTAAGATAAAGACAGATATAAAAAAATTATTGATAATGAAAAGCAAATGAAAATAATGACAGATATAATAAAGTAAGACAGATTTAATAAAATTAAAGAAAATGAGCAGAAATGATAAATTATAAATAACGCATATAAATTAAAAAATAGAAAATAATAATATAAAGGAAAATCAAAAGGAGGAGTTAAACAAAAGAAACCAAAATGAGGATATTTACATATACAGAAAGGTTGGAATATGAAGAATAAAGAAAAACTAGTAAAATAAAGGTATAAAATGTATGATAACGGACTTGATGATGTTACATGTTACAGAAAAGTATGGAACTATATGTACAATAACAAATGTGAATAATAGAAATACTATTGTACAGTAACAACAGTGTACAATGACTGTTTTGAAAAAAAGTTGAATGGGATTAAAGAATTTGAAAAGTTAAAATAAGTGAAAACTCTTGTACAGTAACAATAGTGTACAATGTATGTTTGAAAAAAAGTAGATAGGATTACTGAATTTGAAAAATTAAAATTCGTGCTTAAAAATATGAACTCTTGATTACCAACATATGATGGATACCAAAATGATAAGGGGGAAATAATAGGAAAATTAAAATTGGAGAAAGGATAAAGAGAAAAGTTTAAAATAAATAAAATATAAAGAAGAGACATACCGATTTTGGAGAGCGAGGCCGTTAGATTTAACGGCTGGCGTGTACTGAGCACACGACCGTTAAGACAGGGGGAAGGGGAGCGATCTCTAGTGGCCAAAAAGTTAACTATAGAAGGTAACCATACAGGAGTATAGGAAAAGATGGGGAAAGTGAATAAATGGATAAAATTAATATAAATAAAATAAATAAAAATAAAAACAATGAAAGAAATGTCAATAGAGTGATAACAAAAGAAACATCAATGACGAAGTAACGGAATTTAAGGTCTTTTGAGTAAATTAAAAATTTGGGAGTAGGTAGAGGAAAGATGATGTGAGTCAGACTTAAGATTGATAGAGGAGGAATCTAAATTTATGTGGATAGTTTCAGAGAGGATGCGTTTGTCATGGTTAGGAGCTGTAGCTAGGATAGACGTTTTTTCAAAATCAAAGGTGTGGTTTAAAGAAAGGCCATGTTCGGAATGTTTAGAGGAGGTATGGTTATGGGAGGAAATGGCATATTTGTGTTGAGTAATACGGTCTTTAAGGAAGTTTTTGGTTTCACCTATATAGGAAGAGTTACAATTAGTAGTAGAACAAGGGATCCGATAAACGACATGGGAACGAAGCTTGAAGGGAATAGGATCTTTAGGATGGTGGATGTGGCGATCGGGTGGGGGTGGGGGGTTATAGTAGTCATGGATGAGTTTATTAACAATATAGGGAGGGAAATTGTTTTTAAAAAGGATTTCTTTGATACGGTGGGTGTTGGTTGTATGGAAGCAGGCGTCAGAGAGGGATAGGCCACGGTGAATGATATTTTTAGCGACGTTAATTTTAAGGTGGTGTGGATGTTGGGAGTAATAATTAAGAAGTCGGCCAGAGTAAGTGGGTTTAGTATACCAATCAGTGGATAAGGTGTGGTCAGAATTTTTAATGATAAGGAGGTCAAGAAAAGGAAGTGACTTATTGGATTCGACTTCAACGGTGAAATGGAGGCGGGGATGGTATGAATTGAAAGAAGATAATAAATCAGTAATGATGTTGGGATTGATGATAAGGAGGAAGTCGTCTACATATTTTTTGATTAAACAAATATCATCACGGAACTGTGGTAGAATGGAGTCTAGAAGATCATTTAGAACAATATTAGAGAGGTCAGGAGCTAGGGGATTTCCCATGACAAGTCCAGAAATTTGGGAATAGAACTGTCCATGGAAGGTAAGGTAGCCGGATTCACAGCAAAGTTTTAAAGATTGAAGGAATGAGGACCGGTTAAGAGATGTATGGGGTTCTATTAGTGACCAGTTGTTATCTATTATGTCAAGGGCTTTATCTAAGGGAATGTTGGTGAAAAGACTTTCGACATCGAAGGAAGTGAGGATGTAATGATCAGGAATGGTGAGGGATGTTAAAAGATCACGTAGGTGAAAGGAGCTATGGATATCATATGGGTTGTTACGGCTGAGGACTTGTAAGGATGAAAGTAAGAATTTGCTAAGTTTTGTAGATGGTGAATTGACGTTGGCTGTAATCGGACGGAGGGGGTTGTTGGGTTTGTGGATTTTGGGAAGACCATAAAAACGTGGGGCTGAGGAATTATAGGAAATGAGGTTTCTGTAAACGGGATAAGTAATTAATTTAGAATTGACAAGACTTTTTAGGTGGAGGTTGAATTGTTTTTGGAGAGATGTAGTAGGATCACGCGGTATGGGTTTATAGGTGGAAGTATCAGAAAGAAGGGAATTAATTTTGAGGTTATAATCAGAAAGGTCCATAATTACAGTAGTTTTTTCTCTTTAAAATTTAAAAAATCTCTTCTCAACCTTAAAATACGTGAGAATATTCTACACATCCACGCATTGAACCATCGTATTTCTTCCCTCACCCAATTTTTAACCAGTCACCTTTCCCCTGATCACATGAACAACCTTTCAATTCTTATTGCATCCACTTTCATCATAACTAGGTCACGCAAAAAACACCAACTTATCTCTAAATTTAAATCCCTTTACCAAAATTCCCTCATCTCCAAAATCTATCCTAAAGGAGATGACCACTGGGTTCACAATATTTCTTCCACCCCCATCCCTAATAATGTTATCAATATTCTATCCTTAGGACCAAATTTTTCTGCACCCTCCTCCTCCTTCAAAAAAATTATACCCGACTTATTGACTGACTTAGAATATATCCATAATGACCTCCTTTTCAACCATTCCAACCCTCCCCACCATCTCTTAAGAACCCCATACATCTCTTAACCGGTCCTCATTCCTTCAATCTTTAAAACTTTGCTGTGAATCCGGCTACCTTACCTTCCATGGACAGTTCTATTCCCAAATTTCTGGACTTGTCATGGGAAATCCCCTAGCTCCTGACCTCTCTAATATTGTTCTAAATGATCTTCTAGACTCCATTCTACCACAGTTCCGTGATGATATTTGTTTAATCAAAAAATATGTAGACGACTTCCTCCTTATCATCAATCCCAACATCATTACTGATTTATTATCTTCTTTCAATTCATACCATCCCCGCCTCCATTTCACCGTTGAAGTCGAATCCAATAAGTCACTTCCTTTTCTTGACCTCCTTATCATTAAAAATTCTGACCACACCTTATCCACTGATTGGTATACTAAACCCACTTACTCTGGCCGACTTCTTAATTATTACTCCCAACATCCACACCACCTTAAAATTAACGTCGCTAAAAATATCATTCACCGTGGCCTATCCCTCTCTGACGCCTGCTTCCATACAACCAACACCCACCGTATCAAAGAAATCCTTTTTAAAAACAATTTCCCTCCCTATATTGTTAATAAACTCATCCATGACTACTATAACCCCCCACCCCCACCCGATCGCCACATCCACCATCCTAAAGATCCTATACTCCTGTATGGTTACCTTCTATAGTTAACTTTTTGGCCACTAGAGATCGCTCCCCTTCCCCCTGTCTTAACGGTCGTGTGCTCAGTACACGCCAGCCGTTAAATCTAACGGCCTCGCTCTCCAAAATCGGTATGTCTCTTCTTTATATTTTATTTATTTTAAACTTTTCTCTTTATCCTTTCTCCAATTTTAATTTTCCTATTATTTCCCCCTTATCATTTTGGTATCCATCATATGTTGGTAATCAAGAGTTCATATTTTTAAGCACGAATTTTAATTTTTCAAATTCAGTAATCCTATCTACTTTTTTTCAAACATACATTGTACACTATTGTTACTGTACAAGAGTTTTCACTTATTGTAACTTTTCAAATTCTTTAATCCCATTCAACTTTTTTTCAAAACAGTCATTGTACACTGTTGTTACTGTACAATAGTATTTCTATTATTCACATTTGTTATTGTACATATAGTTCCATACTTTTCTGTAACATGTAACATCATCAAGTCCGTTATCATACATTTTATACCTTTATTTTACTAGTTTTTCTTTATTCTTCATATTCCAACCTTTCTGTATATGTAAATATCCTCATTTTGGTTTCTTTTGTTTAACTCCTCCTTTTGATTTTCCTTTATATTATTATTTTCTATTTTTTAATTTATATGCGTTATTTATAATTTATCATTTCTGCTCATTTTCTTTAATTTTATTAAATCTGTCTTACTTTATTATATCTGTCATTATTTTCATTTGCTTTTCATTATCAATAATTTTTTTATATCTGTCTTTATCTTAATTTTATTATATCTGTCACTATTTCAATAATTTTGTTATATTTGGCTTTATCTTAATTTTATTATATCTGTCACTATTTTAATTCCTTTTCATTATCATTAATTTTTTAAATCTGTCTATATCTTTATTTTATTATAATCTGGCTCTTTTTTAATATTCGTTGTCTTCTATCTTCATATCTGCCACTATTTTATTTTTCTACATTACTTGTCACCATATTATTGTTACTGTACATTTTTTATATTTTTTGTTCTGTTTGTTTCTCTGTTAGCCCTGAAGATGACCTACACTGTAGGTCGAAACGTCGGCACATAATATAAGTTCATTACTTATTCTGTGTTCTTATTGACTGCACCCCCCAACTATCTCCTTTACATTAGATCATCCAGTCAACTATTTTCATCTCATACATGAAGATATTTTATGTAGACAGACATTTTCGAAGAAAAATAAATCAAAAGATAGTAAATAAGAATTGATCCGTTATAAACAAATAAAGAATAATATTAATTTATTCGTTATTTTATCGTTTATTTAACGTCACTTTATGCTGCTATGGCTAATCGGACGATGATAAAGTAGGAGGCCTAAATTTAGGTTTAATAAGATAGGGATTTTAACGAGTACCTGACGTCGTATAGGCTCGGGACCCCAGTTTTATTCTCTTCCGAAGGGCGGTATAAGCATTTTTACTCTTTTAAAAACTATCACATGTTGTATTCCCTTTTAAAAAATCCTAGGGTCACCTTCCGGGCTATGAACCCGCGTTCTTGGGCATATTACGTTATTTGGCTAACCACTACACCACAGGTTGCCCAAGGCAGAGAGAGAGCTGTAAAAAATAGAATTATAATTAAAATTACAGTTTAATTTATGAAGTAAAAAAACATTTTCCAGTCAATGCAGAGTAGAAATGACCAAGGAGAAAAATGTATCTCCAAGTAATTTTAAATTATAGACATTCATAATGAGGTATCTATACTTAAATATTTCAGTTTTTCTAGGACAATTGGTGTAATTATGGTTTTATTGTTATTGTTGTTGATTATTTTTATATTGTTAAATTACAGACCTATTATGAAAATCCCCGTAAGGGATTAAGAAATTGAAACTGACTAAGAAAGTCGAAACGTATTTGTAGAAAATAAAAAACTGACTGGAAAATGTTTTTTTACTTCATAAATTAAATATTATATAGTATAGTCCAGTGGAATCCATATTGTAATGCTTAAAATTACAGTTAATTATATCACGTTGAATATAGATCATACGATTGATAAATGACTTTTGAGAGTCAGAAAAAATAGAGACTCAAAACCGAAAATAACAAAATGAACTAATAACATAAGAACTAAATATTTATTTATAATATTGCGGTAATAATTATATTTACAACGAATTAACATTTTATCTTGACAATTTTTTTTTTTAAGATAGCAACCTTAATGAAGTTTTATGTAAGAAAAATGATTTAATTGTTAACGAAATCCCTATTTAGCTTATAAAAAATTGTTGTTTGTTCATTTAACGTCACTTTTTGCTGCTATGGCTAATCGGACGATACTACATTGGGAGCTCTAAATTTTGCCTATCCAGGTTTAATTAGGATAGGGATTTTTAACGAGTACCTGACACCGTACAGGCTCGGGACCCCCGTTTAACGTCCCTTCCGAAGGACGGCGTAACTAAGGATTTTTTAACTCCCTTTAAAAAATCCTAGGGTCACCTGCCGGGATACGAACCCACGATCTTGGGCTTAGTAGTTTGTTACGCTAACCATTAGACCACAGATGACCTTTATAAAAAATAAAAAATATAAAAAATATAAAAAATTGTGAAATAGGGATTTCGTTAGCAAATAAATCATTTTGCTTACATAAAACTTCTTTAAGGTTGTTATATCGTAAAATAAAAAAACACGACTTAATTTTTTTTCAGATCAGGAAATCTTTCCTACCGACCCCCTTACAGTGTTGAATATAATACACGTGTCTTAAATATATCATCTATGTTACAAGATAAATACGCTACGATTTATTTTTCCGTCTCACCCCAACAGTAATTGGACTTGGATTTTATATTTATTACAGATATGAGGGAAACACTTTCGCTATAATTGAAAGTGGTAGGATATTAAGCGACGGATTCCCTTTGCGTCCTGAGGATAAATCAAACAGAGAATTCCTTTCGGGATGCGCACAAGGTCCTAGTTTATAACTGGGAATATTTTATAATGTCACTTGTACAAATGTATATTATGTAAAATGTCGGAGTTCGAAACCAGTTAAAATAGAGTAGGGAATAGGGAATAAGAAGTGCCATAAATATACTGCCTGCCTGGGATGTTTAGTCACACTAGTGGACCCAAGACGTTGCTTTCGGGACCATTATATTTGAAATATCTCCAAGTATATACTGAAACAATGTAGACTTCTCAATTCAATAATAATCCATCTAATTGTACGAGGCGAAAATGGTGACTCTCAATTTCATAAGAATAAATTTCAATTCATAAGTTTAGAATCTTCAGATAGAAAACTATTATATTAAATTTATGGATTTATTTCTTTACTATATCAATTAGGTAATTTCGGAGAGCAATAGAGGCTATGTTAGGTTCTTTGTTGACTGAAAGAATCGCCAATGAAGATAAAGAAAACAACTTTTACTAACAATCGAAAAGTACAATTCTGTTTTTTTTTTAATTTTACCAACAACAAAAACTTATTAACCTGTAACAACTATTGTATGTAAAATCATTATCATTGTATGGGATTATCCCACCAATGTTTAAAAATATGTATACAATTTAAAATAAAATAAAACGAAATATTAAAAAAAAGAAAAAAAAACAGTTGAGAGGTTTTACTATGATATTGAACATTGTTCCGCAACGAAATGACTCACAAACACACTCAAACTGAACGACAGAAAACATGATGTTACAATTTGAGCTATAATTGAGAAGTAGGCTTTACAATATTTGCAAGAACGATGTGGCTGTTTTTTAATAATATATGAATGCGTGTGGCCTATTCTCAACCGTATCAATGCAGAACACCTCTGTACGGCTGCTGTGGTAGGTGTAGAATTTATTATTTTTTTAAATTATTTATTTGTTTTCTTTTTATTTGTATTTTTTGGACTCGATCTTTAAAAAATCGAAAACTATTGCACGTGGATGAGTAACATTAAATAATATTATGTTATTTATTTCACTCAAATAATTGCAAGCTATAGAATAATCATCGTTCATTCCTTGTTCTAGCTAATGAGTGGAAAGATAAAATGTGTATTTATATTAACATAAAAATAAATAGCCTACATATGTATTGATAATATACAAAGCCATGGAATAGTGAACCTATCGGTTAGGGTTTCGATGCTGTGCGCACTTGTGAGCCAATCTCTAAAATTATAGTCGGCTCTTAGAGCTAAGTATGGTACCGACTTTCTCATGTTTGCGCTTAATTGCAGACTTCGAATGAGGACTTGGCACTAAACCTCGCCGGGCATACCGTTACTGCACTTACCGCTATCCAGGTTAGCTTTTATGTTTTTTTATTTTTAATTTTTATTTTCGTAATTGAGCCGGAAGTAGGCTAAGTATCTTCTGTTATTTTTTCTCGAAAAGTGCTCTTTTTATAGGCCGGAGTTTATGAGTGGAGAAAGAATTTTCTAATTTTTTTTTTGCAGTCGTATTTTTTTAAAGCATGAAATGAATAGTGAGGGCGGTAGTCAGTATCCTGAAAACCAAGACTGGTAAGGCATCATAATTCTTTATGGTCGCTCTCATATTAAATTAATTAAACTTAATATTAAATTAAAATAAGAGTTATATGATTTATTTACAATAGTTACCAACAAAAGTATAATATATGTTCAGTAATAAAAAAACCTACATCACTATAATCCAGGAAGGGCCCTGTTTTCAGTATGTAGTAGGTAGATACTGTACTGGTTCATAAGATAACGGTTTTGTAGGGTTGAGTCTTGTCCAAGATCATCCTCAGCCGCCAAAATTTTCGTTCGATTAAGGATAACAACTCTTGTTAGTTATTTTAACAAAAAACTAATACAAATTCTGAAATAAAATAGTATAAAACAAAAAATGAAGCAACAACGAAAAAATAAAATAAAATAAATTATATTGAGAATTATAATTTAAACGGATATAAAGCCTATTTAATTAAATTATATTTATATCGCTAAAAAATTGATATTGGTAATTTAAGGTTATTTTTGATCTATTGGCCAAAATATTTTTTGC
Organism: Arma custos; assembly: GCA_037127475.1. Taxonomy (NCBI): domain Eukaryota; kingdom Metazoa; phylum Arthropoda; class Insecta; order Hemiptera; family Pentatomidae; genus Arma; species Arma custos. The sequence goes on along the minus strand of CM073765.1, from coordinate 75,885,611 downwards.
CTCAGAGCTGCTTGATATTTTTTTTGTTATTTGCCTTTCTTGGGGTATTTTGCAATCAAACCACGATGTAGAAGAAACGATTGAAAAAAATAAATAAATAAAACATAGTTGAGGAGCTGGAACATAATCAGTCAGACAAAATTATTCTTTGCAAATTTTAGTCTGATGTTGAATTAGAAATAAAACCACGTAAAAAATGAAATATTGCAAATTTTCTAATATTAAAACTGTGTTGTTCCTATTCCGTATACATTGTAAACATATTTCTTCTTTTAAATTTTAAATCCACAGAATACTTTCATAAGTTGTAAAGTCCTATATCCAGCAAATAGGACCTGACACATTAGAGATGTGTAGTTTGTGAATGTCGCTACACATGGTGCCCTGTAATACATGGGCGCCTGTATTTAAAACTGTTGTAAATATGAGATGTAGCCTGGGTAATAAAGATGGCAGCTAAATCGTAAATAAGTTCGTAGGAGAGGGGGGAGGAGTAGAATTTACATCGATAAATCCTATCGAGGAGGCTGTGTCTTCGGCTTCCTCCCAACGGCGAATAATTTGCTTATTGTCTCCGAGCCCTGAAGACGGCATTCCCAAGGAAATTACTGATTCTGTATTAGCTCCCGTCTTCAGGAGCCGTTATCTCCTTTAGAAGCAGTAGAAAGGAGTACGCTGCCTACTTATGGCCATTATTAATATATAGCTCATAAACAACCACCTTTACACGGATCTAGTTAGACATGGAAATGTAGAAGGAACAGCTATGTACGTCTACACAAACATTAAAACGGATGTTTTCTATATATGACCTACAATTTGTATAGAAGACATATTTCTATATAAGAGGAAGAAAATGGTCCGTGTGAAGGTAAAAAGAAAATCTCTTATATAGGGTTTCAATAAAAACTGTTTATTGGAAAGCCGACGTATCGACCCGCATTGCAGGTCTTCTTCAGGGCTAGTAACTTTGTCTCTAGGCAGTTCTCCATTAAACAGCTCTCCCTATATAACAGAATTTTTTTTTTACCTCCACCCACCCGGACCATTTTCTTACTCATAAGTTCAACTAGTATCATTCAACAAATTAATGCAAATAGGTGACAATGAACTAAACATTGTGGATACATATTTTAAGTATCAAAGGTAATAGACACCTCTTTTCAGGAGAGTGAAAAAACTGCACGACATACGAAGATCAACAATTCGTATTGTAGATGTATTTTCCAATCACGCCAGCAGATGAAAAACAAGGTTGTAACATGATCTGAAGTGGTCAATAGGAAAAATAATAAACCATAATGAATCACGAAATATACAGGATGTTTCAGGGTTAAATGGCCAAACTGAAAATTTGAACTAAGGACCTCAAAACAAAAACAAAATACCTATGAAGGTATGTCCGTTTGTTTATAGAGTAAATAAATAAAACTTATTTTATTTGTTCCCACTACTTTATTTATTTAATGTAAACGATTAACATTCATATTAAATGTTCAAAGAGATTTCCTTGAGCATTCAGACAGGCTCGGAATCTTTCTTCAACACCAGCAGTGCCCAAACTGAAAATATGAACTAAGGACCTTAAAACAAGAAAAAAATATTCCGTACGAAGGTATGTTTGCAAACGCTTTGTTTAGGAGATAAATTAAGATAGAATACTAATATGACCTTGTCTCCTTAACTGTACATAAACTATGGACTTTAGGATTAATGCTGTTTGGAATAGAACATCTATAACAAATAATAATAAGAATAGAACTATCAATAACATTTATCAGTTTGTTTGGGGCTTTCGTAGAGTACTCATTATGCCTTCCATTTATACTAATGCTGAATAGGCCGATATGGTGTTTGTGCACGGTTTTTGCAATGGTAATACCAATGCTTCTCGTCGTGAATATTCCATGCGATTTCGAAATAGAAGATTATCTAGTGAGTCTACCTTTAACTCTACGTTTCAACGTCTTAGAGAAACTGGTACATTTGCTATCTTACCACATGCTGATGGTATTTTAGCACCTTTACGAAATGAATAAAGGAGTGCGACCGTATTACAATATTTTGATGATAATCCATCTGCCAGTGTACGAAGAGTTGGAGCTGGGGTCTTCTGAAACAATAACACATATCCAGTGCCGTTCTGCTACTGTTGCTGTTGAAGAAAGATGCCGAGCCTGTCTGAATTCTCAAGAAAATCACTTTGAACATTTAATATGAATGTTAATGGTTTACATTTAATAAATAAAGTAGATGGAACAAAAAAAATAAGTTTTATTTATTTACTACGCCTAAATAATTCCTAACAATGAAACCTTTTAGAATTTTTTTTTCTTGTTTTGAGGTCCCTAGTTCAAATTTTCAGTTTGGCTATTTAACTCTGAAACACCCTGTATAATCATAAATGGTACAGTTTTAGCAGATGTGAAATTCTACGGACTCACACCAGCCCTCCCCAGCCCCGAAGACGGCCTTCATCTAGGACCGAAACGTTGACACATTAAAATAAGTTTTTTTATTTTAAAGAGAACAGATTTTTGATGGCCGGGATTAGAACCCGGGTTCACATCATCTCTAGCGCGGTACTCTACCATCTAAGCTACCATTGCTTGTAACCAGGCCAGACAAATCCATTCTGTCCACCGATTCCAAATCATATATATATATGAAAAGCAATTCATATCATATATATAAATATATGTAAAAGCAATTTTCGTTTAATCCTCTTCAGTAACAGTTACTTCGGTAATTCTTCAAGAGAGGCAAGTATTGTAAATTACTAACGGTAAGGAAATTTATCATAGTTATCAATTCAACATCGCTCCGCGGATAAAATTTACTGCGGGGTATACGTTCCATTGTTTAATGACTTTGCAAACATGAAACTCATTAGCAGTAGTAATACTAATATTTGCAGTACTGCTCCATAGGCGTAGTAGTCATCATTTAAAATAATAAATATCTAACTGTTTAAGCTGAAAGAGAAATAAACGGTCGGTGAAACCGCTTCAGATTAAATTGGGCGTATCGAAGCGGTAATTTTACTCAGGGAACAGTTGATTGGACGTATCTTGAGAAATGTTGTAAGTGGTCGGGAGGTACAGTAAATAAATTTTACGTAAATAAATACTTATATTATTTAGGCTTTGCTAACGTTGCTCTTACAAACTACATACCTCTGCCATGATGGTCTAAGAATTAGGCCTAAATGTGGGCAGCAAGTAATCATGCTTATCATGGTCATCATCATGGCAAATAATCATAAATTTATAAAAAAAAAGTTTCTTATAATTACAATTATATAATTTATCTTGTGAAGTATATTTCATAGTTATTAATGAAATAGATATGTATTCATATAATAAATTGCTATAGAAAAAAAATTTGTAATTTAGTTTTGCTCATAAAATATTTGTATTAATATATTCAATTTGAATTTTCCTGAATAATGCATCCCTAGTTTTTGTTGTTACGCGCGTACTCTTCCTAAACTATTTCAATTTAATTATTATTCCATATAAAAGAAATGTAAGAAACATTTAGGGGGAGCGGTATAGAGTACATAGCTGTTATTGAAGTCCGGATGAGTCTGATAAATTATTTAATATGTTAACAAATAATCATATATCATATGATAAATAAACATATTATATAATGAATAAATAAATTAATTATATATTAAAAACCATATTTGGACACAGCAGAATCTGTACACCCTTCCTGGGGTTCACCCAGTCTCCATCTTGTGAGTAACCTTAATTATGGTGGTTTAGCATGATATTGGTCAAGTCGCCTCCTTAAATCACTGTTTTTTTTTTAGAAACAGAATAATCTCTAGCATGTACTGAACCCAAGACCCTGTATGGGATGTAGGTATAGGTTTATAGGTTTTTTTTTTGCTAATTAGTTCACATTTTTTCAAGTTGTAATTTTAATTATGAATAATAGGTAATTATAAAATTAGTTTATTAATTACTTTTAAGCTCTTATTGGTGTTGATAGACAATGCATTTTTTTTTAATAAAATGTAATATTAAAATATTTTAAAACCCTTTTCAATTTTTTCGGTAAATTCTTATGTTTCAAGAGGATTTTTGGTTTATTACATAAAAACTCAATAGAAAGTTTTTTTTAGTCAAAACCATTCCTTTTCCTCAATGATTCGGACTAATTCATTTACTCGTAATATATGAACCAGCGGTGCTTAGGAATTGGTGGCAATGAGTACCTAATTAATGATTCCATCGCCCCAAGAAGTGTGTCTCCTTGGGGCGATGGAATCAAGTTTCAATTTATAACAAAAAAAGTTGATTTTTATATTATTTACTAGATGAGGTAATACTAATATATATGCAGAGGTTAATCTTGATGTCAGAAGAGACATAAGTAAGGCGTCATGCAACCTTTTTTCTTTTCGTTCTCTTCCGTGATCCGTACGTAGAAGTGGGACTCCTCATATTGTGATTCGGTTATTCCAAGACGAGGATCGGACATGCAGAGCAATACAATTAACCACGGATGGAATAATAAACTTGCTCGGAGATACAATAACCGTCACAAATAATGGAACGGGAACGAAACAACTCTTCATGTATTATACATCCAAGGAATGGCCCGACTGCTATCTAGATCTACGGCGAGCAAACCTCTCATCTCGGGACCTTCTTAATTTCTCCCGCCTAATGAGTCTTGTATTTGTTTATTATTGTAATGACACACTGTTATTAGCTTCTACTTCATTATTTCAGTTCCGTCTCGAGGGATCTCCCGAATCTAATTTCAGGAAAATGAACCGAAAACTACTCGCTTCGTGAGCTAATAATAAGACCCCCAATCTGAATAAACAACAGTAACTACAGTTGTTATTTGACTATTTTGTTTATACGATTTATGCCTTTGTTAACATTATATAACACTATCCAGTTTTATTGCTAAATAGTGTTTATTCACTTTAACTTTAACTCTTAGAATAGAATGATGTTTAAAAAAAACAACAAAAAAAAACACCACAACACATGAAAGTTCTTAAGTGATGTATCTTAATTATGCAAATAACATAAGTGAATTAAAAAAACTATTCTTACAATTAGTATTACCATTATATAACTTATCTTATGAAATAATATTCGTTAATGAAATAAATAGATATTAATAAAAAGATTTTTATTTTTTGGATCTGCTTTTAAAATAATTTTATTGATATTTTTAGCTGGAATATTCATGAATTTATTTATCCCCTGTTTTTAGTCTCACGTACTATAAACTATTCAAATCTCATTATTATTTTATTTAAATGAAAAGTAATAAAACTTTTAAATACAGCATATCGATTAATTACGACCACAACCCATGAAAGGTTTACAGTTGAAATGGTATAGACTGTACTAGTTCTTGGACAACGTTTTTGCAGGGAGGTGATTTGTCACATCATGCTTACTGCCTAGCTTTCGTCAATTAATGGAGTCCCAGTTATTAAATTATGTATTACATATTAAATTATTATTATTAAAGATTTAATTGTTATTACAGATTAAATGATATATTTGCCATCTCCGGATTTGAACCCTGAACCTTTACCAAAAGAGACTAGATGATTCCTCGGAGGCGTCAGAAAGAAAAGTAATTTGTGACGGGCATAGAAAACAGGGGAAGTAATGATAAAGAAAAAATTATAAACGATGAAACCAGATGTCTCGATGTACAATTAGTCAAATTTCTGTGGTCAGATTTCCTCCCTTATCAGCATAAAAAATATAAAATCATGCATCGTTTGTCAAATCTCCAATTTTACTTTACAAGTATCCAGACATCACTAAACTGTGCAAGAAATATGATAGAAGAAACAAACGATTATTGTCAAGAAGCAGGATCGCATTACCAAAAATTAAATAAACTCTTGGAGGCAATCCATCATAGTGCGGGGTCAAACGTTAATGTTTAGCGAATCGTTAGCAAGGTGTCGTTAATAATGACCACTAATGATGAAGAAAGTCTTTGGAGCCATCAACAGTTCGCCACCTTCATCTCTCTAACTCAATGAATTCATAAAACGTTATTTTTGATTCTGGCATTGGTTTGTCTCATACAAGACTGAAAAGACAAGAAACTGCTCGATGTTTTTGCCTACTTCAACATTTACTGGACAAACGCTCTAAGCTCCCAATTAATTACAAAAGACTCATTTACATGACAGTTATCAGACCTATTTGCACATATGGAGTTGAGCTTTGGGGCTCTACTAAACTATCCAGTTCATCTCGTATCCATTCCTTACAATCCAAAATCCTTCGTAAAATCCTCAATGCTCCTTATTATACCACAAACAAACTCATCCACCATGATCATAATATCCCATATGTAGCTGATTTGGCCAAAACTAGATACCTATCCTTCCATGAAAAGCTCCATACACACTTGAATCTAGCTAGTCTCTCAACTTGCTTCCCATATTATTCCTGATAACCCTCCAAGGCGTCTGAAAAGAATATGGCCTCGAGACCTTCTACTACAGAACTTTATTTGAGTACTACCAATGGGTAGTTTCTTCACAAGTGGTTTTTTTCTTGTTAGTGTGTTTTCATATTTGTTCATATTAGCGGATGTACTTGTAATATTATTACAGTTGTAAATATCAATAAATTAATCTAAAAAAAGGCATTGGTTTGACCGTAAACTTGAAAAATAGTAAGAAAAAGATATTTTTTGATCGAGGCATTCTGAATCAAAAACAGATAACTTCAAATTTCAAAACTTTTTCACATTTTTTCTCTAGTTAAGTCGAGCTAAGGTTTATGCTAAGGTTCAGAACCAATGTGGAAGTAAGAATTTATTTAAATGAGGAAGCTAAAATGGTATATAAAAACACAAATAAACTACTAGCGTTGTTTAATTATTAGATTTTTTTATATTAATAATTACCCAAGTAACATTTAATAATAAGGTTAGGGTAAGTCTAAAAATTAATTGTGATTCAGATGGTTAGATGGCTTACAGGTAAATAACAAAAGGTTTTTAATGCGTTTACAGTAGGTGAAGGTGAACTAATGCCACATCAAGTAGTCGTTGAACATGCTTGATATCGAAGCCCATTGGTTTGTATTAGTATCACTTGGAAATAGGATGATTCTATTGTTACTGGGTTATGGTGTTTTTTTTTAAGCAAAAAGGTTTCCTAAAGAGAAATACTAGTAAATGCAAAACTATAATATTATTTGCAAATACAGACATTAAAGTTATTCACTGAATTTCCAAGTCTACATTGTATTCTTTCATTTTTTTCGAGTGTTTCCCATGAAAACTCGTGGCATATCCTTGAACATATGTTTCATTATTCCTAACCACAACGAGCCACATCATTCACGGGAATTATCCTGTTCTGCAATTCAGGAATCCTTCTTCTCATGCCTCCAGTTGAGGAATAAGGCCGGTCCATGTCGTCATCTCGGATGTACCAGGATCTTGTGAGCGACTTACATCGCAGCCAACGTGCTGGAAGGTCAAGGAGTCGGCAATACGTGATGGGAGTACACGAATGTCTTCTGTTCTAGCATGGATTTCTTAACAAAAGATTCCAGGCCTTGTGTCCTCGTGCAGTCCATATTTTGGAGGTGTGGTTATAAATCATAGAATCTCATTTCAAATACTATTTTTTATTTTAGACCAAATAATTTGGAACCCTACAGAATTTTATTCCTGTTCGTTCCAAAATAATAGAATTTCTAACTTTTGCAATGAATAACCATAATAATCAGGGAATCTCAAGAACAACAAGCTTCATAAGGATATTCATTTAAGAGATTTCTCGAAATTAAAACGCATTCAAATGATATTATAAGGATATGAGTTCTGAACCCCCGATCATGGATATAGGTTTTTAAGGTAACCACTATGCCATTAATTGCCTTAAAATAAACAGGTAACCAATCTATATAAAGTTGCCTCTTGAAACTTAATTGACAATGCGAAAGAGTACATTTGAAGCGCAAACACATTAAAATATATAAAATTTATAACAGTAGAAATCATCAAAATTAGAAATCACCAAATTCTCAATCACAAAAAATCAATCGAGGAAACTAAGACTAGAAAAATTCCCCACTCCTGGTTCCAATCCATGAAAGAAAAATTATCCAAAATTTTCTTTCAGTCTTTTCTAGGTACTTGGTTAAAGTGTTATATGTTTTATATCAGGAAAAACTCCTATTTAAGTATATAATATAATCAAGAGGTTAGGATATATAGGATATATATATATATATATATATATGTATGTATATATATATATATATATATATATATATATATATATATATATACATATATCTATATATATATATATATGTATATATATATATATATATATAGATATATATATATATACATATATATATACATATTTATCCAGGAATGTCCGTGTATACGAAGCCAAAATAAGGGTTCAATAAGCTTATAAAAAGTATTTTCGTAAAGGCTGAGTTCAAAATTGGACTTCAATTATTAACCATGACCATTGATTGCCGGACAAGTAAATTCCATTTTGAGATTCAGTTAAAAAATATTTTTTATCTTCGAACCAACCTAAAAATTACGCATTAATGAAATGAATGTTTCGTCAAGTATCATGAAAACAAAATCTGAAATATTGTAGCAGGTAATCGAATGGATATTAAATGTTATAAACAAATGTTATAATATATTCTTTAATTAGGAGAACAAAAAACCTATTTCCAGTAAAAAAAAAATTTGTATTCTTTATTTTCGAGAAACGTTTCGGCCTAGGCCATTCTCAATCTTCTACTTTAATTGTTTCATTTTTTTATACTTATTATATGCTTAACAATTTGACCATAAGTCATTCATCTGTAAAAACATGCATAAATTCTATAATTATAACAATATAAATAATTCAATAAATAAAACTGTATATAAAATATTTCTATTGTCCAACAAATAACCAAATAAAGCATAGATACCTCACATAAGTTGTTTAATTCCATTTAAATTTTTTTTTCCAATTCAGAGGGAACCATATCCTCTATAGTCATTTAATAATAAGTCAACCTTTGATCTTAGTATATTATGATCTTTCCTATTATTTTCGAAATTATTTAAATAAATTAATAAAAATATTATATCTAAACAACTCTCAATTTAAATAAATGAATAAATAAATAAAAAAAAAAAAAATGTAAACATTAACTTCAATACCAATAAAAATATTAAAGATTCAAAAAAACTTATCCATAGTAATTATAATAAAAAAACTAAACCGAATCAATCAAAAATTACAAATTATTTTAAAACAGAAGATAATAACACAAATACACAAACTAAAAATAGCATTGCCAAAATAAGTACTGAATCACTTAATGTAGAATTTAAACAAGATAAAACAAAAACAAACTATAGAAGCATCACATATATTAGAAACCTATCAAATAAAATAGAACCAACCTTTAAAAATTATGATATCCATGAAATAAAAGTAGCACATAACACTAAAAATCCAATTAGAAAAATAATAGAAAGCCAAAAAGACAAAATACCTATATTAGACAATAAAAATGTTGTTTATGACATAGAATGCAATAATTGTAATAAAAGATATATAGGGCATACTAAAAATCGCTTAAATAGTCGGTTTTATCATCATAAAAATAATATTAAGCCTAATTCTAAAACAGGAACTGCTTTATCTGCACATTGCAAAGAAACATTACACACTTTTAATTTCGAAAACCCAAAAGTCTTACATAAAGAAAAAAATACAATAAAAAGGAAATGCCTAGAAGCTTTGTGCATTAATGACAATATAGAAAATGTAGTCAACGATAGAAAAGAAGCAGGAGATATTAGTAAGTTATATTCATCCGTTATTCTAAAATTGAAAAAGAAATAATATATAGGTTTTATCTGCTCAAAACATAACTGTCACAATAACCTTCTCAGTAATTGCCTTCTAAACTTCACCTGAACCAGCCATAGTAATTTAATTTATTAAAACAATTGAAATATAACATAATGTCAGAATAATTATCAATATGATTGTTTGTTTTTATTTTTATTTATTTATTCATTTATTTAAATTGAGAGTTGTTTAGATATAATATTTTTATTAATTTATTTAAATAATTTCGAAAATAATAGGAAAGATCATAATATACTAAGATCAAAGGTTGACTTATTATTAAATGACTATAGAGGATATGGTTCCCTCTGAATTGGAAAAAAAAATTTAAATGTAATTAAACAACTTATGTGAGGTATCTATGCTTTATTTGGTTATTTGTTGGGCAATAGAAATATTTTATATACAGTTTTATTTATTGAATTATTTATATTGTTATAATTATAGAATTTATGCATGTTTTTACAGATGAATGACTTATGGTCAAATTGTTAACCATATAATAAGTATAAAAAAATGAAACAATTAAAGTAGAAGATTGAGAATGGCCTAGGCCGAAACGTTTCTCGAAAATAAAGAATACAAAATTTTTTTTTTACTGGAAATAGGTTTTTTGTTCTCCTAATTAAAGAATATATTATATGATTGAGTCCAGTTAAAATTTATAAAAAAATGACAAATGTTATACTGTAGTGTATTTCACTGAAACAATAATTTTTTATTAATGAAAAAATATGTGCCCCTCTAAACGTCGTATAACACTTTTATTATTGCTAAATATAAAAGTAATAGTAAAGATAATATTTTTGTAACCCAACGCTAGGATATTTAAGCGTCTGGACTTGGTAGGTGTCTCCATACCGTTTCCACGGACCACCACCAAAGATCCTATGTACACAATTTCGACACCTGGTGGAAAAGATTTCCTACTTGGGGCAAATAGACAAACAGTCGGAGCAAACAGAAAATATTTTGAAAACCGAATTAAAAATAACAAAAAAAAAATTGGTATTCGAAATAGTTTAATTAAAGATAATAATGAGATTAAAAAAACTTTAAAGTTCGGTAAGGAGAGATATTGCTCTATTGAAAATTTCGAAATTTGTTTATTTATCTGACATCACTCTGATACGATGCCAAATAGGTCGATGCTCCAGTGGGAGTCTAATTTTAGTTAAATTTTGCCTATCCATATTTAATTTGGAGGTATATACATAAAAACATAAATTAAGTTGACTACATTTCCGCTTCTTCGGAAAGATATGATGCTGAGGAGAAGGGAGTAATTACTTTAATCATTCTTGAATAATAATATCTATATATCAGGTCAAAGATACATATGCGTAAACAATTAATAAATAATAATAATTAATTTTAAATAATCTTAGGTGACCTTCTTTGTGGGTTGAAACATCGGTTTCTAATAAATATTTTATCACCATTTAAAGAACTATTTCTTGGACCTCCAAGTGGACTAAGGCCCATTAAAAGTATAAATAAATTGAATTTCGGGATAAAAAATATTTTTGTTTTTTTAAGTAGGTATGTCATAGATTATTCCTTATAGTTTACTTACATATACCAATATTCATGAACTGTAATATTCATAACATTCCTTATGATTCTCAGTGTAGATACGATACTAAACAAATGTCAAATAGAGCAAGGAACGAGCTGATACCATTATAAAATACAGTTCAATCCCCGATGTTGATGGTAGCTTTCCGGAGGACAGGCACGGCGTACAAGAGGTATAAATACTTCGGTAATAATGAGACTCGTTTTATGACATTTTTATTTAATTATTGAAATTTCGTATTTTGCATAAAGCGAAATGATTGTGAGGAGGAGCCGGGATTTGACTACAAATGTTTGCATTAGGAGATGACTGAAGGTAGCCGAGGCACTGCAAGAGACTTCTCTCGCGAGGAAACATTCCCGATTCTCCGAGGTATATAAACTCACCCGGAGGACCTGCTGCGAATCCTTCCAGTTCTAGCGTGTCCTTCACTTTTCCAGAGATTCTTCAAGTCTAAAAAAGGCACATATTAACTGCGGTAAAGTAAAAACGCAAGAGTGTTTCCACAATTCGGAAGGAAATATTCTAGGATTCGGAAAATACCATATGTAGGTTTATACCTGATATCCGCCAAGGTTCTTCCTTAATCACATTTAAATCCAAGTGTTTCCTCTTTCTACCAGATTCCCGAACAGATGCTCTTTAATCAGTTATAATTAATAACTCACACCACCTCCCAAACATCTGTAGCCACCTACAATTCAAATCCTCTTCCAATCCCAGGGTACAAGATCTCGCTTTTGCGACCTTTACACTCGTCCCCAAAGAACCAAAGCATTGGAACATACTTTTCTCGCACGTTCCATTGGAACTCACTCCCACCTGATATTCGCCATTCTTCCTTATCCACATTCGAATCCAAGCTTTTCCTTCATTTCTTGAATAGTTCATATCCATCAGAAGTAATGGATGAATCACAGTAAATTTTCTTTACTTAAAACGCTATCATTTTTTATAATGCTATGTGCTTTTATTTTCTCTCTCAGCTTAATCATTTTTTTTTTTAAAGATTTTTATTCTATTTTATTCTTTAGCATTTTCTTTGTGAAAATATTGTATCATTCTTATAATGCAGCCCTTTGGCTAGATATGTATTCATTACATTTTGTACACATTTATTATTTTTAAGGAACCTGGCTTCAGAATTAAATTATTTGTATACATATTATATTTTATTCTATATCTGCAGTCCAGTGAATAAGTTGTTAAGTCGAACGTTTGAGTTAGTTAATTGAATAGAGGGAGACGAAGTCGTGCCAATCTTGTAGTTTTAGGCTAGAAATGGAATTGTAATGAAAGCAATAACTTCATTTCAAGCCAGTGTCTTACATAATCCTTAATTCAGTACGAAAATAAGGCGATTCCGCTACCCGAATTACGAGAAACCCATTTTGGAGAATTTTCGACTGAAGTACTTATTCATCAGAGCTGTAGGTATACAGAGAGTTGTTAAATTATTAACATTTAACTTATACAAATATTAGCAAGTTAAATGTTAATAATTCTACTCGTACAGTGTCTAATTCTTAGTAGATGTCATTAATATTTTCCACAATACTTATCAATAATACATAAATATATAAAAATATAGTTATTGTTGTGATTTCGATCTTACGATATTTACATATTAGTTCGAATTTAAACGGACCGGTCTGTTCAAAATTATGTTTTGTTTTTTTGTACAAAACCTTTAAGGAGAGAAATTCTAAAATGATCAAGTCAATATCTTCTTTTTATAAGAAGATACAAAATTATTAATATAAAATTAAAATTAAAAATTTAAATTAATTAAATACAAAATTGAATATAAAAATACATTTAATGATTCGCAAATTTCTGCTTCATGATGGCATTTCTTAAATAATAATATAGGCTTATACCGTAATTCATAGTTAATAAATTAACTCAATATGTATATTATCAGAAAATATCATCTGATGTTGTTGCTATTAGTAAAAAAAAATTAAAAAAGGTTCATTTCTTTTCCTTGTTCTGAATTAGACAGTGCAATTCATTAGCGCGGTCTTGGTCATGAGTTTTATATTAATTTATGTTACCTTTTTACTTTTATTATGATTTGTTCTAAATATGGAAAGAATTTTAATGATATTCCGAGTATACACTAAAGTACCAACTTTTATACTTTGTAGCAAAAAACATGAATTTTCAAGGTTATTTTGAAGCTCGTAGTACTTATGTTTTAGAATTTCAAGTACAAAGATTCAGAAATTATAGCACTTCCCCTCCTAATTACACCTCCTCCTTTGCGATGCCCCACCACCATTTAGTGAACCGAACAAAAAAAAAACAGAAAACAAAAAGGAGATCGAAACGAAGAACTCGTAACCAAAAGTTGTAAGTGGTGCCGGTATGATATTTCGCGGAAATTAGCGAACGTTTTGAGTTTTTTTGTTGTTTTTTTTAAAAAGAAATTACGCAGAAGAGTCGCCTGGAAGGTGGCTGTCGAAAAAAGGACCAAGGAAAAGAAGAAGGCTTATCATTAGTCCAGTTTCCCGAACCCCTTTCTTTTTACCTGTCGACCTGGAGAATTTTCTTCTGGAGTATTCTCCAGGCTCGATGGGTCGGACAGCTTCACCTTAGTGGTGACAACTATGACACCGACTTCTTTCGACGACAAAAAATATATAAATACATTTTAAGAAAACCCCGATTGCAAGGATCAACCGTTAGAGGTTCTTGTTGGAAATAATACTTGGAGGCAATTAAGACTAATAATTCCGCTTTTTGTAATAAATATGAGTACTGAGAGAAGAGCTGAGGCCATTTTCCATACATTAATGTATTAATTTTTAATGTGAGATTGAATAGTTCAGAGGTAGTTGTTATGCTGATGATCCTGACTACAAATCCACCTGAAATAGATAAATTATTTAGTCTGTCAACAGCCATATATATATATATATATATATATATATATATATATATATATATAACTTAAGCACTTCACCTCAAAAATATAAACAAAAGAATAAGTAGGAAGATAAACAACACACTTGACGGCTGGTTAAACACTGACTTTATTGCCATCTTGAACCTCTATTTATAGATTCCAACAGCTGTTTACAATGCCAGCTTGATTAGCGACTTTGCGATCATCGTCTTGTCTTAACTCCCCCCTGCCAGTTTACGAACATCCTCGTAAACTCAAAAATTGCAGAGAAAGAGCACACAAACCAAAGAAATTATCAATTACATGAATCATATTCTACTTACATAAAAATAAAAATAAAATACCTTACTACTAGCTTAATCTACATTACTATCATTCGTAATTAAGAAAAAATATTTATATACAAATAAGTTACTTTACAAAAACTATATATAAAAGAAATGAAAATCCCCTGTTCCACTACACCTCCAAAAGTACGAAATAAAGTACACGGTTATGGGCTGGCTTCCCCAGCTGGAATCTTGAGCTGTTCGATATGAACTGTCCTATGTTTTCTTGGCTCAGCCACATTCTGAATAGTGACTAGATTATGCTCTCTGATTGCAATCACTCTGAATGGACCCTCGTACCTCAGAACCTCCTTTGCACGATTCGATATAATTTTTTTGTACACAATTGTACCGATTTTAATATCTCCCATAATGTCCTTCACGCCCTCGTTTTCCCGCGCCACTCTCCTACTCTTTTCCGCTACCATCCGGCCATGTGCTTTCCCCCACAGTTTCTCGAGATCTACTCTATTTATGGCTAGTTGTTCTGCCATGTTTTCGTCTACAACCGTATCCCCCTCGTCTCTTCTTCGCGCTCGTAAACCAAAAAGGGCCTCGAACGGGGAAAATCCGGTGGCCATGTGTATGGAGTGGTTATACGCTGCTATGGCTCGAGGCATCGCCTCATCTGCTTCCAACCCTTTATCTGCGTGGAATACTCGGAGATGTTCTCCCAAGGTATTATGGAGCCTTTCGATTCCCCCCCCTACTTTTAGGATGTCCGGGCGTATTCCAGTGCCATGTAATTCCTAGCCGTTTCATCTCCTGTCGCAAGTACGCGTTATCGAATTCCCTGCCCCCATCCGAGGAGATCGTATTTGGCACCCCATAGAATTGGAACCATGTTTGAAGGGCGCTATTCACCGCCGCTGCCGATTTCTCCTTCACTGGGTGGGCTATGGCCGTTTTGCTGAATGTATCCACTATTGTTACCCATTTAAACCCCCTCCACGTAAAGGTGTCTACTTGAAGATCTGTCAATGGTATCGTAGGCGTCATCGTCTCGGTTTGTAATCCTACGGGAGGATGGCGGTCATACTTAGCCGTATGACAAATGTGGCAGTTCCTTATTATCTCCTCTACTGTCTTCCGCATCCATACCCAATAATACTTTCTTTTTAGTGCCGCCAACGTCTCATTGATTCCCCGGTGGTTCGTATTCCCTTGATGGTACGCCATCGTTACCTCCTTTTGCTGTTCTTGATCGCGAATGGTCTCTACCATAGATCGGCATCGGATAAACGTCCTGTCTATCCCTATTTTTTCGAATCTCCACAAGTTACGTATCTTGTCCCACACCGTCGCATTGCCAACATACAGATAGTGGGTCGCACCTGCTTTAGAGGCCTCCTTTAACGCTCGGCAGATTTGCTCTTCCTGGACTCCAGGTTGGGACCAAATAGTAACAATATTATGCCTCTCGTATCTGGAAAATTCAGTTTTCAGTAACCCCGTGGTCTTTGTTTTCCATATTATCTGCCGAGTCTTATCGTTTATTACCTCATCCACCTCCTCCATCTCAGTCGATCTCTCGTCTTGTGATTCCTCCTGGTCTGGAGATTCCCCGTTGTCCCGGCGTTCTGTTTCTCCGTCTCCTTCCACATCTGGCGTCCATTCCCGTACGAACCTCTGGAGCTCCCCGGAAGGTCCCCCTTCACCTGATTCGATAGCGTTGACCTGCAGGGCACGAGATAACCAATCTGCCACCACATTATCTTTTCCCGGCTTGTATGCTATTTCGATATTGTATTGGCTCAAGATCTCCTTCCAACGCGTCACCCTAGCCGACGATTCTTTCAAATTACCCACCCACAGAAGTGGCCTGTGATCGGTATGAACTTTGAACCGCTTTCCAAATATGTAGGGCCGGAAGTGTTGGACTGCCCATACAATCCCTAATAACTCTCTCTCGAGCGCGCTATATCGGGTCTCCGCGTCTGTAAGCATTCTGCTTGCGTATGCCACAGGCCGTTCCCTCTTATCATAATCCTGTGAAAAAACCGCCCCCAGTACATATTCACTAGCGTCGGTGGTGATCGCAAATGGTTTTGAAAAATTAGGGAATGCGAGGACCGGTTCCGATTGTAGCCAACACATGCATTTCCTGATGTTCCCCTCGATCTCTGGAGTAATACGAATTGTGCGTCCCTTCTTTAACAGTGCATTCAGAGGACTCAGATGCTCGGCCATCTCTGGGACAAATCGACGATAATAATTTAGGGTTCCTAGCAATCTCCTGATTCCCTTGATATCGGTTGGCATCGCCATTTTCCCTATGGCTTCCACCTTCTTACCGTCAGGCCGCACCCCTTCTGCCGATATCGAATGCCCGAGGAAGTTGATTTGCTTTTGCCCCAATATTGATTTTTCCGCTGATAATTTTAGACCTAATTGACGTATTCTGTCAAAGACCCGTTTCAAATCCTCTATATGGTCCAACTCCGTCTTACTAAAAACGAGGAGATCATCCATATAGACCTGGCAGATGTTTTCGTCTAAGCCCCTCAAGAACTCGTCCATCAGCCTCTGGAACGTTATCGGCGCATTTTTTAAACCGAATGGCATACGGGTAAACTCATAATGACCCCTTTCAAATGTAAACGCTGTTTTACATTGGTCTCTGGGATGCATGCGAATTTGGTGGTATCCAGATTTCAAATCTAGTGTGCTGAACACGGTTGCTCCACCCAGTCTGTCCAAAATGTCCTCTAATCTGGGAATAGGGTATTTCTCATCCAACGTATTTTCGTTGAGTTGCCGGAAATCTACCACCACCCTATAGCGCTCCCTTGGATCCCCGTTAACAGGTTTCTTCTTGACCGCCCATAGAGGACTGTTAAAGGGTGATGTGCTGTCAACGATAATACCTTGCCGTTTTAGCTCCGCGATCTCCTCCCTAATGTGTTCCCGCAACGCCTGTGGGTACCGACGCTCCTTCACGTAAGTACTCTTCTCAGATTTCAGATGAATTTCATGAACCATTTCTCCCGTCACGCTCACTGGATCCCCCTCGCGAAAAAAAATATCCCCGTATTCTTCCCTTATGCCCATCCTCCAATCCTTGCCTTGGGTAATTGCACCGACGCACCTCACACCCCAAAATCCCACCATACTCGCGCGGCATGGACTCTACCACATGCAGAGTTGCTAGGTCGCTCTTTTTGCCCCATTTACTTAATGCCAGTTCCACTTCCCCCTCCACCGTACAGGGACCACTCAAAGTGACTATCTGACATAAACACTTTCTAATTTCTGGGTCACACTTTCCTTTAAATATAGGGTGTAGACTATCTCTACCTACTAGAGTACACGAGCTCCCTGTGTCCGCAAGACCCACCCCTTGCGAAACTCGATAATAGGCAACCTGTCACACTTCTTTACCACACAATTCACAAAAAATAGGTTGCCCCTCCGTTTACACAATCATCATTCTTTTCTTATCTGCTCACTACGTCTCCTTTTGCTCCGTTGTTTGCTTCTTCCTCCGGGGGTTCCTCTGCGGCTAGGTTCGCTTCCTTCCGTCTCGGACCCTGAAGCCTCCGAAGATCTCGTCGATTCCGACGATATCCTGTTTCTCCGCCACATTCTTTGAGCATTGATCTCCATAGGTTCGCCTCGATCGTGCTCCCGGCGCCTTATTTATGGGCATTGTCTGGCCATATGTCCCTCACTGCGGCATTCGAAACACCGCGCACGTGGGCACTGAGCCACCAAATGCCCTATCTTGCCACATTCGTGGCACCTCCTTTCCTCTCTTCTCCCATTCTTCCTCTCCACAATTTGCCTTCTTTCTCTAGGTAATTTTTCTCTTCTCCCAAACTCTCCATCTCTTCTTCTTCCTATGTCCTGTCTCACTTTATTCCTTCCTGCCTCGTTCCTCCGGTACGACACTCTTTTCCACCCTGGTTCGATCTCTTCTCTCTCTTCCTCGTCGCGGGCACTCGCATCTACCATGTCCTGTGCGCATTCCATGAATGACCTATCCCTAGGTAATCCGTCTTTCTTTCCAGTATCCCTGGCTAGTTGTACCTTCAGGACTGTGGTCATAAACAACATCCACGCTTCGACCGCACTGGTATCCATTACTTCTCGTAATTTTTCGTTAATCTTATTCAGCTTCACGAGCAGGCCTGCAGCGTACTGACCGTTTGTCTGATTCGCACGTTTCATCTCTCGAAACATCTGCAGCATATCCTCTTCTGGGGCCCATCGCCCCCCTCCATACGCTTTTTTTAGTCTTTCCTTGATCACCTGCCACGAGGTATCCTCATCTGCTTGGATTAGGTTTAATACGCTCCTTCTTACCCGTCGTGCTAAGGCTACCCGTAGCCTTTTGGCATCTGCTTCCTCTAAAAAGTCTGCTGCGACCTGGGATTGAATCCTGCTCATAATACCATCCCCGCCCTTGAGGAAATGATTTAGTTCACCCACATCACCGTTAAATTTCTCCAAGTCTGATATCTCCCTTCTTAAATCTTGTGCATTGGCCTTCCTTAACCTCATTTTTTCCAATTCGTTCGTTTCCTGTGCAATTCTGTTTGCTTCCTGGGCAGCTAAGTCTGCCCGCGCCATTGCTTGAGTTGTTGATGGTAATGGCGGAAACTGGGTATTCGCCTGTTCGGGCTGTGAAGGCTCTAACGTTAATGTTGCCGGCCTCAGGATTTCTCTTTGTTCATTCATAGTGGCAAGACTAGTTATTTTTCAAATTGAGAGAGCAAAAATAAATGTTAAAATGAAAGTAAAATAGATCAATAATGAACTCGCTGTAGTCTTTAGTGTCCTTGAGAAAAAAAAAAATATATTCTCACTGAACTGCTAAAACGTTTTCCCTGGTTTCGGCACCACTTAAGCACTTCACCTCAAAAACATAAACAAAAGAATAAGTAGGAAGATAAACAACACACTTGACGGCTGGTTAAACACTGACTTTATTGCCATCTTGAACCTCTATTTATAGATTCCAACAGCTGTTTACAATGCCAGCTTGATTAGCGACTTTGCGATCATCGTCTTGTCTTAACTTATATATATATATATATATATATATATATATATATATATATATATATATATATATATATATATATATATATATATACACCCTAGAAAATCTTCAGACCCTCCTGGGGCTGAATCAGTCTTTATAAATTATGAACCTTAAGTTGAGAGAAACACCTAAACACCTAGCGAGCGTGATCTCATACAAATCATCTCCCTGCGCACCGTTGACTTAGTTACATTACAGTCTCTAACATGTACCAAACCCAACGGGGCAATTACTTTTCAAGACCCTTCATAGGTTGTATTGCTACAGTTTTTTATTTTTTAAGTTATAGTAAAACTCAAAAATTCATTCCCGACACTATAAAATATTTTAATATGTATTTAAAAAGGCATGAAGAGACAAAATTTTGCAATGAAGATGTAAAAAAATCATTTTTTTTTTTTTGGAATTCCACATAGGAACATAAACTCCAAAAAAATATACATGAATCACTAATTGAAGAGAAAAGCATACTAGGTTGTTCGAAATCAAACCCTTAACATATTTAGAGCAGTAGCTTATTTTTATTTTTTTATTTAGTTAACATTCCTCATATAAGACTGAAAAGACAAGAAACTGCTGTAAGTTTTAGCCTACTTCAACATTTACTGGACAAATGCTCCAAGCTCCCAATTAATTACAAAAGACTCATTTACATGACAGTTATCAGACCTATTTGGACATACGGAGTTGAGCTTTGGGACCCTACTAAACCATCCAATTCATCTCGTATCCAATTCTTACAATCCAAAATCCTTCGTAAAAAACTATTAAATCCCATATGTTGCTGATTTGGCCCAAACTAGATACCTATCCTTCCATGACATGCTCCATACACATTTAAATCCGCTTGTCTCTCAACTTGCTTCCCATACTATTCCCGATAACCCTCCGAGGCGTCAGAAAAGAAGATGGCCGCGAGACCTTCTACTATAGAACTTTATTGAAGTACTACCAATGGGTAGTTTCTCCATAAGTGTTTTTTTTTCATGTCATTTGTTCATATTAGTAGATGTACTTGTAATATTATTACAGTTGTAAATATCAATTAATTTAAAAAAAGTTATTTAACGTAACTTCATGCTGCTAATCGGATGATGCTATTGCGGGAATCCTAAATATTACTCCTCCAGGCATACTTAGGTTAGGGATTTTTAACGAGTATTTTACAACATACTGGCCAAGGACCCCCAATTTTACGTTCCTTCCGAAGGTCGGCATAACTAATTAGAATCTGGGGCATAGTAGGTTGTTATGCTAACATTTAGACCAATTGTGACCTCCATAAATATTTGATCGTATGATTTATTACAACAATCAAGTGACGCCATACTTGGCATATTGAAAGAATACATAGAAAATAATGAGAACGTGCTAGGACGAGAAGGAGGGGTGAGAGAGATTCGAAAGATAACCAGGGGCACAAGCAAATGTGGTATATTTCTCATCCCCGCTCTGACAACCATAACACGAACAGTAGGTAATAATTATTCAAATGCTCGAAGGTTATTGCAAGATCCACATTAACATAATTAACATGATTTTGTTTTATACCTTCCGTCAATATCTTATATCAATATATTTCTGTTACTCTTAATGAAATTTGCCACATAATAAATACATATTACACATATAAATACACATATTCAATTATTTTTATTCAATGATTCTAAAAATTTTAGTTGTATAATTTAAGTGACTTTTTGATGTTAGTATGCTAATAAATATAGGGAGGAAAATAATCCAAGCGGAGTTTTAAAAAAATTATTCCATAAATAGTGATAAACTATGTATTAGAAGTCCACGTTTCTTGATTTTATTTGTATTCATTTATTTTTATTACGGGAAGACCTATAAAGAGTTATTATACCTATTATTACATTAATTAATTCAAGAAGAAAAAAATATTATTATTTATTGTTATTTTGTTATTGTTATTTAAGTTACAATATTAGGTACTATACAAGTATGTATATGTTTTTGTAAATATTAGTAGTTTTTGTAAACCATCTTGTTTTATAATTCTCTTTATAATAAAGGCTTTATTCATTCATTCATTCATTTTTATTACAATTATATAAGTTTTAAATATTTTTATATCACGTCTATCCAGCCTCGAAGAATATCTGTAATGTGGTTCGAAACATCAGTAATGTATATATATGCTGAACAATATAATGTTAAGTACTCTCTTAAATTGAGAGATTCAAAATATTTTAATTAAATCTTAAACGGCCAATATTTTTAATCCATTCGAGGAGGCAGTATGGCCAGCGAAACGTCGGTAATAAATAAATAAATTCAACATATTTATAAAGAGCTATAAAATATAGATATAATCAATATAAATATAAAATTCAAAATAACATGCAAAATAAATATAAATATAAAGAGCTTGAAAAAGCGGTCGAAACCTATATTAGCTCATAATTACCTATTAAATAGACCGAAAAAAATTATTTTGAATTTTTTCTATCGACTTATGTTTTAATCAACATATACTGACTTATTTTATTTATGATCCGTTTATATTAATAAATTATTACAAAATATAACCCCCATTCTTGGAATTACAATTCTAAAAAAAAAATGATTGAATATACATTTGTTTTGGAATGTCTCTACACTTTGTTGTAAAAAACTATATGTTTATATATTTTTTCGGAGCAGTAATCTTTCTAAACCGTAGTACATACAACATTCTTTAGAAATTTTTGGTTTTTATGTATCCATATGATAAATCCCGATCATGTTATTACTACGTAGGTTTCCACATTAAAATGTACATTTTGTAAATACATAAAGTTTACATAAGTTTTCCCAGCAGCGGCAAATTTAGAAGGATTTTTAAAACTTTTATTTTTTGAAAATGAAAAATATACATTTCGTTCCGATTTAATAAATGTTCCAATTAAGACGACTCAACCAGAAAAGGCATAAAACGAAAGGTCGATTATCTCGGGTGAGATTTTTAGTAAAATGGTCAATTTATTAAACTAAAAAAAATCGAAATAAAATTATTTATTTAAAAAAAAAAACTTGACAGGAAAATAGTTTCACACATTTCGTGAAATATTCAGGCTCATTAAACCACTCCTAGTTTCTCTTAAGGTTAAGAATTCTGAATATCTTTAAGAAATATTCATCCTGACTACCCAATATAATACTGTTTTTTTATTCATTTTTATTTCTCCAATGGAAATAATGAATAATTTCTTATTTATTTACCTATTAAGTTGTTCTGTGTTATTCAATGAAGTAGACATTTAACAAGTATAGATTTAAAAAAATATGCTCAATGTTTTGTTAATGAAAAAAATATTGTTTGATCGTGGTAAAATATCTAATTACTAATTAGTTATGTTTACTTATATAATTGTAAAACTTATTATAATATTTTATGGTTAATATGTTCATTCGGGAATTTTTCGCTGAAATATCCGGAATACGTAACATACTATGATGGAGCCATAAGTTTTATTTGTTAATTTATTATCATATTTAAAACCATTAGGGACATTTTAACGATGATATTTAAATAACTATTAAGAACTAAGAATGCGTCTTTTGTGACCAAAAAACATATTTACGAAATGGAACATATTTAACACATTTTTCGTGTTCTAATTTATTCGCGAGGTATTATGTCGGCATAGATTGTTTATTTCCATTCATAGGTTAGTATTTCATTCATTTCTGAAAAATGGCATTTTCATGGGTACGATTCAGTGTAATTAAGGTGACGAATTATCCATGTATTTGTATTTACGTACGTTTTAGTAATACTGGATTTCATGGAATTGCAAAACATATTTTTTAAAACAATTCGACCGTAGAATAGTAGTAATAATAAAATAAGAATTAAACTTGTGAGTCACAAAATTAAGGAAAGTAGAAAAAAAATCATGCAAAAAATAATTTAATAGAAGAAAATCCACTTTGATTTGGACGTGGCCATGAATTATGGCGAGAAGATACATGTGGAATACCATATAAAAAATTCTATAATATAATTTACGACGCCCCTGTCCGAAAAATAGATCTCTGGTATGGTTAGTACAAGAGGAACCGGTAAGAAAGAAAAAGGTTCTTGTACTTTTCAAGGACTTATCATTTACAGCAAGAGGAGATAAACATGGACCGTTATCCACCGAAAGGACCATAATCGTCGAATTTCCTCACGTTCCAGGCGACGAAGAGAGGATGACTCAGAGGATTCCCGGGGAATATTCCCTAAATCTGAAGAAGATGGTACATACATCAGACCATGAAACGTCTACTGATAGTGACATCAACTAGACATAAGAAAAAGCTACAATTCTCTCTCTCCCTTCAATTGTTTTATTATTGGTATTTCCTTCTAAATTTCTGTAGGGATTTTTAGGCGATACCGTGCGATTAAGAGTACAAAACGTCTACTTCTACTTCGGAGAATGGAGGCGTGATTAAAAAAAACTGAAATTTAAAGCTGAATTAAGAAAGTTGATGAAGTAAGGAATTCGATAAACTAAGCATAACTTACAGAAATCGGACAAGACAGGTTTCGATAAATAAAAAAGACAACCTCCCAACCTGACTGCTCTGAATGAGTCATAAAGAAACATATGTTTATGAAATTATTACTATTAGTTTACTTAATGTACCAAAGGGGACAAGCAGTTTTTAAAAATATATGCCTCAACAGTTCCAGAACTGCTTTATTTTGGGTTTGTCTAATATTCTTTTAAGTAACATTCTAACTAAGCAGAAAAATAGGGAACAACCTAGGGAAAATACCTCAGACATGATGTAGCTTACAAAAGTCCTTGGGAA
Organism: Arma custos; assembly: GCA_037127475.1. NCBI lineage: Eukaryota > Metazoa > Arthropoda > Insecta > Hemiptera > Pentatomidae > Arma > Arma custos. The sequence continues at coordinate 75,861,029 of CM073765.1, read as the reverse complement.
GTCAAGAAAGGAATGCTGAAGAAATGGTGGAATAAAAGAAGACCTAAGAATCAGGCCACTTAAAAGAGTATTAGAAGAGAATCATCTGATACGATTTGCTCAGATCTACGGTTTGGGCGATGGCTAAAAACTACAAGAGGACTATTAACTTCATCTTGTCCTGAATTTCTGTTAAACATGTAGGTATACCGCGGATGTTTAAACGTTTGATAGATATTTTTCATTTAATTATTTGTTTTAATTCTATCTTACTCCAAATCAGATATGAACATAGCTTCGGTTTACTTAAATATCTCACGTGTTAAAAAAATTAAGACTTGATGAAGCGTTCGGGATCATAAGTGCACAACTATACTTTTTAAAAATCTACTTTTTACATTTTTCTCTAGTTTATTTGAGCAACTTTATTTATAACATAGTTTATTCAAACGACAGCTTTGTGCTCCCGAAACTTAAGATTATGAATCGGACTAAAACCATGAGAAATTTTGGTAAATTTGCATAATCAAGAAATGAACATTTCGAATTATAGATTATGATATGACCCTGATGATGATATGACAGTGTGCCTGTTCTTTAATCTATATACAGTCAGTAATAGTTACTGTATAGAGTGAGTAATAAAATTATTTTTATTTTCGAGAATATTAAAAAGGAAACGAATGAAAATTTAAAATTTGTACTGAGTTGAAGCCACAACCTGGGGAACTGATTCTTTTCTATTATTTTCACGTTCTAATATAACTGATGAAAGTTCTTGGGTTCGATAATATTTTCTAAGCCAACTGCTGTACAGAAGATCATTAGGTTGAGACCAGACCTGAAGATTTTTTCATAGATTTTAAAGAATTCCTGTATGTAGTAGTCTATTTTTAGGTTTGGTGAGCCACAGGAGTGCCTGGAAATGTCACTAGCTTTATCCACAACTGGTAAAAGTAACTAAGTTCACAATATCTCCAGAAAAATAGGATTACGCATTACTTAATGAGCTATTCCAAATTTCCAAATGTCATCTTATTACTGTTTCTTATTTATTCTTTGTTTTCAATGTTTCTAATCACGCTAAGTACTAAGTAGCCTGTTCATCCGACTTCTCCCGAATTTCATATTTTTGACTTAATGTAATCCACCTGTAACCTCACGATATAATCAGTGTGGGCTTGAAAGAAGTCAATGAGTACCAGGAGAAGAAATGCTCCATAATAAAATGGGTAAAAGGAGAGAGATCCCAGAGGAAAGTGCGTAGAAGGAAGATAGAGATAGGTTTAATCATTTCCTCAGAATTGATAATGAGAGAGGGCGGGTGGTGGGGGGAGAAGGGGCAGCCATATTTCATGTCGTCTCAAGCGCTGTTGCCAGAGCTATCCTGATCGTTGCCAGCTCCTCCGGCTTATTATTATTACCATTATTCCTTCCTCCGCTTCTTCTTCTTCTTCTTCTAATGAACGGATAATTCCGCTGGCTACTGGTGTTTCTCTTCTGCGATCCCTGTATGCCCTGAGGGAAAGCACGGTGGAAGAATGGGTATGCCGGTGTGCAGGGATTGGTAAACTTGTTTGATCTTTATTATGAGTAAAACCCATGGTACCGGAAGTCCTCCCAAACATACGCTGTTTCATCGAATGTTCTTTATATATCTATAAAACTGCGTAAGCAATATACTACATTGTAAACTTTGAATGAAAACTCTTCCACATACTACATAGAACGTACTTTAAACGCACGGAAAGCAAAAGAATGTTAGATTATCGTTAATGAATGAGCTTAAGCCTTTTTTACAAGTTCAGACTAATTTTAATCAACGGTTTTAACTCTTTTTCCCTAACATTAACCTGAACCACTACTCCCTATGAAGCGTCTCGGACATCAATACATGAAAGTGACTGTACTCCTACCGAATATCAACAGTACATAATATTAATCCAAACCATACCATAAAAAATGAGAGCGGGATAGCTTGTTAGGAGGAGTTAGCTGAGGAGATAGTTTGTTGAATGCTCAAGGTTCCTGGTTCAAATCCGGCTGTGGCAGATAAATCATTTAATCTGTTAACAGCCCGGAAGGACCCTGTGGAATCTGTAGACCCCCTCAATAAGGAGGGTACCCCAAATCTTGGGAAAATCTTGGCAGTTGAGCAGGATCTCGGACCTCAACTCCTTATACTGTTGTCCTATACAATAATACACAGCAATACTGCAATAGAAACTACAATACAAGACCTTTTATGGGTTATAGCGGTACAATTTTAGGTTTTATACCAGAAAAAGTAAGTTATCAAGATGAATTCGAAATCTTTAATGAGGGAGGGATTTTCTCATCGATAGAACGAACCGAACTTGTTTCTCTTTATGATTATAATTTTTATGAACGTATAATGTTCTATATTTTTAATTTTTCATATAATAAAATAAAATATTTAAACTACGTATTAATATTAGCCTCATCGTCCTCATTAGTTGTTAGATTTAATTTTGCGCGCATGGTTTCTTGGCTGATCGAAATAGGAGCTACTTTAGCTATTCATAATACCAGATTACAATTTGAATAAGACAGTCATAGGGAGCCTTTTGATATGCATGACCTACCGGAGTCGATCCAACGCTTGTTATTACACAGTACATCGGTGTCAAGAAGGGTGACACCAACCCCTCTGTCGAAACATCCAAGCGTTTAACGTCTATCACGGTTGAGGATGGAAACATTGCGGACAATAGGAGGGCAAATGGAGGGGAAAAAATCTCTGGAGCCAGGCTATTATTAAAGATGGGGCAGAGTGGATGATGTAGTAGTGTGACGACAAAGAGCTGGGACATCTAAGACCGGTTGTTCAGTGAAGTGGGGTTGAGCAACAACAGCGCCAGGGGTTGAAAGCCAAGGCCAATAAATCCTCGGGGTTGACCGTTATCCCCATGTTCCTCTACCTCTTCCTTTATCCTTTTTTTTTATTATAACATTTTAGCACATTTATCCTTAAGTAGCCCTAAAGCTACTAATACCGTTGGGATGAATATTGATATAGAAAAGCTATTGGAAACATACGAAATTTCTATTTCTAAAATTCAAACTGAAATTAGTGTATATCTGATGTTTACTACTTTTACATTTCCAGATTGTAATGATCTATTATTAATCCTATCTTTATTGATTATATTTTCTACCACTATAATGGGGCTAACATTATTTAGTATGCCATCAAATCTGCGGCCCAAGCTGCAAGAAACATTACCACCGCCTTCAGGGAAGTAAATTGTAAATAACCGATGATTCTTCGCTCGTTTGAGAAATTTTCATTAGGTGACACAGATTAATTCAGGAATAATTCAATGACCCTTTCTTTACAGAGGTGAAATTATTATCATCCGGATCATACTGGAGGCATATTGACACCGTGCAACAAAACGTTATTAAAAAACAACACGCATTGCTTAATCGTAAGGGACCTATACGCTTACAATACAACGCTCATGTTTCACGACTGACACTGAAGAAACTAAACGAGCTTGGGTTACGAAGTACTCCCACAACCACCTTATTCGCCATACTTAACTCCGACGTTTCTTTTTTGAAAATTAATCTCAAGTCAAAAACGCGAATTTAATAATTTCATCACTAAAACCCGAATTTTAAAGCCCTGGGATGTGAAATTTGATAACGCTTTGGGAAAAATGAACAGGAAATGAGAATAAATATTTTGAATACAAATATTTTGGTTTCATAAAATTTTTCACTGAGTAAACTTTCTTTTGAAAAGGGGCATTTCATATGAAACGGGCCGATAGAAGGTCAGATCGAATTATACATTTATATTATTCTCACGAAGACACAAAAAGAAAAACTTCTTTCTTTTTTATTTTATTTGCAGACGGACGAGGCTCCTGGCCTTTTTGGGCAGTATTTTGAAAATCCTAAGCTTAATTGTGGAGCCTAATTATAAAGGAGGCTTGGGTGTAGTGGGACGGGCAATCTGCTAGGCATCTGATGCCCAAATTGCTCCTCTCGAAGCCTCATGTCTACCAGCTTTTAATTAACACATTCAGAACTTTTCTTAAGGCTCCGCATTTTTCCTTCAATGTCAATCACAATGGATGCTAAAAATTAACTCAACATTATTCACTCCTCTTTTTTTCGTTTTCTAATACCTATCATTTAAGTTAAATAATAGCATTGGGTACAAGATAACAATGCATAATTCTATTTCAGGATGGAGGAATCTTTTTGGGGCACACCCAGCCTCAGTTAAAGGATTGAGGGGTTTAAGCCTGGCGGTTGATTCGGACACTATCTTCTAAAACTAAAAGACGGTAATTTCTTGCCAAGTAGTGAACTTAAGACCATTCTAGTTCTATAGGTTATTATTTTTAAATTTAAAGTACTATTAGATTCATTACCATTAAATTATTCTAGGAAATAATAATATCTGACGTGAAAAAATATAGCAGTTAATTTTTAAGAGCCATAAAATCCTTTTTTTCCCATGAATCGGGAATAATAGTTTGAGCTGTGCAATGAAGTTCTGATTAGATTTCGAAATATATACTTGAATTCGGATTGTGGATCACAACGAATAACCTTTATGCAATTCTTATAGTCCAGTATATCAGAATAGTTAAAAAGAATTCACCATTATATTAAGTTAAATCCGAATTTGTTCCATATAGATTCCTACTAGCATATACGATTGTACAAAAAAATATCCTCAGCATTCACTTATCTACAGTTATTTACTTATCACACATTGTTTTAGTTTAAAATTTAAAATAATACTCTTATTTTATAATTTAAAATATTTCTTCTTACCTAGTTTACTCCAATCGTTTCATTATTTTTATATATTTTTATTTTCTCTATTCCAATGATTTGATTATTAAATATTTTCGTATCTTATCCATTCCTCAAGAAGACCTGCAATATATATAGGTCAATATTTAAGGAATTAGTTCTTTGACCTCAACCTGAACCATTTCCTTCTGCATATGATGTCAACTAATATTAATCAATTATGTTATTAAAATTCGTTTCACATTATGTACAATATTTTGGTATTTTCTATTTTATTGGGAACAAAAACGAAAGTATCACTGAAAAAAAGGGTAGTATTTTTAAACTTTAATCCTGATAGCATTTAAGATCTTTTTCTCTTCGTTAACAAATGTTCTCAATTTCCAAAAATAAAAAATTGATGATTTTTAAACAATTCATATCCATCGCAGAAAAGCTCGTGACGAGCCAATGTTTTTTTTGGCGTGATACAACTCTTAACATCCAAATTACCCTAAAATGCCGACACTAAATCTTTAAGATAAATTTTAAGGATAGTTGGATATACGTCGGAACGATTTTTGGCCATCGCCTTCATATAAAGGAGTATATTTGTTTTGTAAAATTATATATTATGCTCCTAGGCTAATAGTGGAATTATAGTAATCTCTCCACTCCTTCTCGCCGGTCCGTTCCTCTTTCATCCTGTCTTTCAGCCTGATAGAACCACGCCGCATACCATGGCACTTTGTAATTACGGGATATTTAGGTTTTTTTAAAATTATATATTGAAATTTACATCTATATAGAATAAGAATGAAAGATATACAATGGCACGAGATAAAGGCATGTGGAGAAACAACAATACAGGTAGTACTGGAATTACGAATTCAACTTAAATGGTAAATTAAATATAAGGCCTTCTTTTCAGGCGCCTTGAAGGAATATTAGGGATTAAAGGGAAAAAAATTGAAGTGGTTGCTAGGTTTGAGTAAGAATAAAGTTCATCATGAAGGATTGATATCGGGTTTGGGCCAAATCAGTAACAAATGGGATATTATGGTTGACTTTATTTGTAGCATTGAGGATTTTCTAAAGGATTTAGATTGTAAGGATTGAATACAAGAGTGATTCGATGGCTTATTGGAAGCCCTAAGCTCTACTCTTCAAGTCCAACAAGGTTTGTAATAGTCATGTATATAATAGTCATGTCTTTTGTAATTAATTGGGCGCTTAGAGCATTTGTCTAGTAAATTTTGAATTAGACAGAAACGACTATTACAGTAATGGTGCATTGATGATTTTACGAAGAATTTTGTATTGTAAGGATTCAAAGCGAACTTATGTGATAGTTGAAGGATTTCCGATATACGTAGGTGATTCCAATTTAATAGTGTTTATTAATTTCCTGTACTCTTTGCCCTCACTTGCCATCCATTAACAATATATTTATCATTTTTTTGTACCAGATTTAATCACTTCATTCTTTTGATACAACTTGCATTCCAGAGTTAATTAGTTAAGTGTCGACACCGTGAAGTGCCCATTTCTAAAATTTACCAATGAACCCATCTTTTTTCCGCAATAAATGATCCAAACTAATTAATCCATATCCATAGGTTTTAATACTCAATCTATATAAATAAAAATGAATCGCCAAATTTGTAGCTAGGCGCAAATCACGAGAACGGCTCGACCAATTCGTCAAATTTTTTTTTTTATATTTCTGTTAAAGCACAAAGATTTTTTTTGGAGAGAAAAAACGTAAAAATTACGAGGGAAATAATAAAAACTTTCTTTTCCTATAAAAACCACTCTGTTCCCAGCTGTCAAACATTTGACGTCAATCAAAGCAAAACAAAGGGGTGTTAGTTGTTAGTAAAAATTTATTAGGTTTTGTGTGTCATTATCTATATAAATATTGGTTCATCCACCAGAGCCATTGTACTCATTGGTTCAAGAATCTAAAACGGATTCCAAGCATTTTCTAACAAACATACAAAAATATAACAACTGCTTCCAAATGATTTCTTTGAGGGTAACAAAATCTTTGGATTAGATTTATTTAAATTAGGAAAACTGGTTTTTAACATCAAAACTATTTAATTAGGTAGTGGATAAAGCGAAATTAAGTATGAGCTCGATATTTATATATTTTAATTAGTATAATTTAAGAAGGTAAATTTGGTTGGAGAATATCTCAACTTTGGGGAAATTCTCAATTAAAAAAAAAATATATATATACTAATAATATTATGAATGCGAAAGTTTGTACGTTTGTCTCTCTTTCACACAAAACTACTGAACGGATTTGTATGAAACTTTACAGTAATGTAGGTTATACATCAGAATAACACATAGGCTACAGCAAGCGTGGATTTAGGGAGGGCATGGGGGAACGTGCCCTCCAGATAGTTTTTTAGGTACTGTAGAGAATCCAATATAGTATACAATTAAAGGCAAACCACATAATAGTTGTTAAAATAACAGAAAGAACATGAGTGAAACAATTGTTTTGAAATCCTACTAATCTTATTCTTACTAATATTATAAATGCAAAAGTTTGTATGCTTGTCTCTCTTTCACACAAAACTACTGAACGGATTTGCATGAAACTTTACAGTAATGTAGGTTATACATCAGAATAACACATAGGCTACAGCAAGCGTGGATTAAGGGGAGCATGGGAGTACGCCTCCTCCCCGACAGTTTTTTAGGTAATGTGGAGAATCCATCATAGTACCTGATTAAAGGGAAATCAGGAACTTAGCATCTTGAAATTTGCAGACAGGTTCTTTATATTATTTAAGAAAGAAATTTGGATAATTCCACCCTTCATATAATAGTGGTTCAAAGATTGTATGGAATCTGTCAGTTTTGAACATATGAAATTTTGGATGTACGAGTAACTAATAGTTAAAAACAAAATTAAATTATTCATTTAAAATGATCTGTCACGAAACTTTATGTGACAAATTCAACGCGGGCAAAAGCTATATATATATATATATATATATATATATATATATATATATATATATATATATATATATATATATATAATTAATTAATAAAAAAATGAGAGAAAGAAATAACTTAAGTAAACAAAATTATTCTTCAGATGGCAGATTATTCTTCGGATTAGGATTCTGCGTGGCCTATCCGCAAAAGGAGTAAGGTCCATTCCCCTATCCGCATACAAATCTCCAAGAATGGTGCAACAACAATAGTGAAACCTTTCCGAGTAAACAATAAGCCTCGGCCGTTTTAATTAAGGAGGTTCATAGGTACCGCGATATAATGGAAATTAATAGTCGATAGCATGGAGATTCCTCTCTGCAATGGCATTACACGCACCTCACTGCATTTCATTTGAAGAAAGGCAACGTGGGAGGTGAATGCATTTGTGATTTCGATGAGCTTAAAAATCATTTAAATGAATATCCTGGAGATCCGCCCAATCAAACCTGTACGTTAAAAAAAAAACAGTTATGACAGTATTAAAAATAAAAAAAAAAACTGTACCACTAGAACCCTTGGTCTTGGGTTCAGTTTATAGTAGAGGTTGTATATTTTGACAAGATATGAACTTGGGACCTTCGGCATGGCTATTCAGCGCTCTACCACTGATCTACTCCGCCCCCTCCTATAAATTTTAAGGCCAATTAAAAAAAAAATCTCATCAAAGGTAATGTATAATCATAGATCTGGCAAAAAAAAATGTAATTACAAAATAAATACAAAATTGAATAACCCGAGGAATAAAAATGATAGTAAACCACACAGAAACAAGCAGAAAATGAAATGAAAGATATCAAAACCTCGCATGTGCTGATAAAAAAAATTAGTTTGAAACATATTTGGCATTAATCGATTTGATAGAATCGTTTGGCTACTCCCAACATAAAGGAATTCTATTATTTAATTTCGTTAACATTTTATTGTTATTAAATAACTCTTTTAATGTTTAATAAATATTTTTTCAAGATATTTTCGTTTAGTGCTTAGTGATTTTTGTTTCTATATTCGTATTAGTTTATATATACATTTATATATATTTACATTTAAAGTAAATATATGCTATAACTATTTAATTTTTTATACGATGCCACTTTCTTATTGTCAAGTATAATAGAGTAACTCCACCATTGTTGAGTTTCCTTTCTTTGAATTTTTAGAATTTATACACAAAAGAGAGAAATACAAGTAGCGTTTGTCTCCGATTTTAATTTTTTTTTTATGATACCAGAAAAAAAGATTGTTTTGTGTAACGTGTGATCAAAATATTAAAGAAAGTGTACTCACATAAATATAAAACCAAAGTCATAAAGCTGAATAAATGTATGCAGCTGTGACTCACCTGAAAAAAACAAATGAAATTAATATATCTTGCAAAATTATACAGGAATGGGTGATTTAAAAGGCATAAATAGTAAAATAACAAATTATCATTAAAAAAAAAAGTTAATTTTTCCCTGGTTAAGTAGAATATGATAAAACATAAGATTTCAAGTACCTCGTATTGCTACCGTGCATTATGGACATCTTATGCAATCTATATGACTCCATCATGCCTCGACAAACAACATTTTCTACAGCGATTAATTGAAACAATAGGGAACGTATCTGCAATGGGTATGTAGAGATCAGCAGGTTCCACTACAAGTGGAGATGAGAATATTTTACAACCGTTGCAATAGATCATGTGATAATAAAGTGCACAAAGCATTAGTAATGCTTATGAATCTTCATTATATCTTTAATTGTTATGCCTTTTAAAGAAGCAAAATAAACTAACTATGAGTATCTATTACAAGATTAAACTATATACTATATATTTTTTGTTGTTTTTTCCTTTGTTATTATTATCTTTCTGTTCTAAAGATGCCTTTAAGGGTTCCAGGCTATTTAGAAGCTTCTTATGGAAGAACTTTTAAATATGATCTCGTAACTCCTGGCATCAGGTTTTGTTCGGCACACACTTCCGACGGACTATTTAAGAAGAAGGACGCAGGTTCCCCAGACCCGGCGTGGTATCGACCAACGTGTGGATGGAATAGGACCGCAAGTAATGGTCTAATGCTTTTAGCCCTTTCATAGGGAAAAAACTTTTTATCCTTCCAAACAGTCCGCCCTTATCTGGGTCTCCGGGACCCATCCTTGTTCCCAGACCTCGATGGCTTTCTAATCGATGGTGCCTCTCTGACAATTATCCAAGTCTCTATTTGAATATCCTCTTCTTTTTGTCCATCTCCCTTTTTATCAGCTTCCACCAGGAGATGGGTCGCATACGTATGGACCACTTAACGAGAAAAACATTGGGGTAGCTAAATTAACAAAAGAAAATCCGATTCAACAATCGATTATTGAACGATTCACTCCGGGATAAGGGTTCGATGAACCCGATGGAATTTGTTTTAACAATGTACAAAAAAAAAGGTTCCACTCATTATATATATATATATTTTAAAAAGTTAATCCATATCTATGGAATACATTCCGAGCACAGGAATGAATATCCACTATTGAGACCATCAATTTGTCACATATCTGGTGGGATGCTTTACTAAAACAACAGTAAATCTTAAAACTGTTAGTTAGGGCACGTTAATGGGTTGTAGAAGAACTTTAGATTACTTACAAAAAAAAAGTAAAGGAGATTAATAGGTAAATTAGAGACATCTTAATGTACCTATCTACAAACCTAACAACGCTAAGACAAATCTAAAGCTAAATACAGCTAAAAAAAATGATCATGATAGACAAATTTATTGTGAACTTATAATATAACTAAAACTGATAATTTGTTGAACATAAAACTCCAAATTGAGGAAAGTTCATGTCCAAGTCCAAGGAAAGATGGCAAAATTCACAGAAAATGCTAAAGTATATAAATTGTGCTCTAAGTATAATCTTACGATGTTTAAAACTATTTTAAAATAATTTTATAGTCGTACTATGGAAAATATGTCATAATAAAGTATATTATGCTAATGGCTTTTCAATTTTTTTTTTTATATCTTCGATATTATAACGCAAATTCAGAACTCCAAGAATAAACCTGGAACTCCAAGCTCCCTGGCCAAGTTAAACAATTTTTCTTTCCTATAAAATATCGTTATTCATTATATATATATTAAAAAGAAATGATATAATTTTTATAATATAGCAAACAATTTTACCAGAATTTTTACATCTATTAATGCAGATGACCCCCACCCTTACATGGCTCAATGCACACTTTTTTTCAATTTTACTGATAATTATGAACAAACCCCAATCATGAACTATAGCGATGTTTCCTATTAACGGTGTATAGTTTTGTTTGCTTAATGTCTACCTTCAATAACAGTGGTTAAAGTGATTCCCTTGTCGTTTTCACACTTGAAGATAACTCGGAAAATGTGCAATCTTGCAGAACAAGTGGCGTAAGTTCCGCCTGGTCGAATCTCCGGTAATGAGTGCACTACGATTTATTTTATAAAAATTATATCTACAAAATAATATTTTGTAATACTTTTATTTAAGACATTCCAATATTAACAATTAATAGATGTGATTCTCTTAATCCTGGCCTAAGAAATGGAAGGTCAGAATTGGAATTTACATAATAATTTCCAGAACAGCCATGTCAGTGTTTTCTCGTATCATAAATACTTTTTATGATTACGCTTTTACAGTGGCGGTAATTACTGTTAAATGCTTGATGTATTACTTTGCTAAGAAGGTAAAAATTGTTTGTTGTAAACGAAGAATTAACAATTGTAAAAAAATAAACGTTTTGTTTGTTTTCTTTCTCAGAAACTGTTGATTATTAAGTTGGATACTTTCTTTCTCCCAAAAAAATTCGTACTAACCTTACCACAGCCATAAGAGCTGCAGTAACATAGTTTCCCTACACATCTCACATCTTGTTTCTTATTTGTTAAAACAATATGTAATTTTAATTCTTTTTTTTTTAAGTAAAAAAGGGGAGTGGGGGAAGCCCAGTTTGTACAGAGCAGAGATGCTGTGCTGAAGGGTTGCTGAAGATGCTGGGCAAATCCAGTTGTAGCAGAAAAATTATTTAATCTTTTAACAGCCACAGACAAACCCTATTTGACCTTCAGACCCAATTGGGGAAACCCTCTCAGTTCAGTGTTATCTTGGAAAAATCACATCCCTCCATAACAGTATAGTCTCGCCCAATCTAAATAGGCTAAGACAGTTCTGGGGTTGTAGTGGAACATTTTTTTTTTATATTTTGTTAAAAAAACAAAAGAATCGTAAAAAATTGTGTTTTACAATTACCTTTAATCAAACCTTATTTTAACATTTTCTTAGTTCCCCACACAAGGTTATAACTTAATCAATCATAAAATTTGATGGACTACTTTTTTGCACTGAACTGTTCTTGCGTCTCGTTTTGATTATTGCCTTATCGATTTCATCCAAAGCCGACATTTCATGTAAGAAGACCGCATACATCAAAACTCGGCAATCGCCTACTAATCTTATCTACGGTCAGTGTCGTTGTTGCAAGTCGAAAAAAGTATTATTAAGTGGACACAAAAAGAACAAAAAAGTGTGATGGTGGCCCAGCCGTCATAAAGCTTTTTGTCCCCGAACACGTTTTGATAACGTTATCACTGTGGTATTCAGAGTGGAGGTAAGATGGCGGGGTTGTCACCAAGAGCCTGTCCATGATGTGCTCCGCCGAACGTAAAGATAATAGATTTTTTTTTTGCACTTCACGGCTCATATTAATTCTTTTCTGTGATAATTTGTTAATCACGCCCGGACAAGTCCATTACAATAATTAGCTCAGACGTTTAGCAACATGTAGATCATGTAAGGTTCCCATAAGTTTCACGCTGGTTAACATTACAATGACTATCATTAAAAAAAAAATCATTCCGCAAGTTGTTTCGAGTTGTGTCTCAACAGGTTTTAACTTTTCATCAGTTTCCCTTTTAATATTTTCCAAAAATACTAGCTATCATGTGCTTTAGTGTGGAAAAGTGAATGTAGTTATGGGGGTGTGTATATCGGTTATTATTTCATCTAGAAATGAACATTTCAAGGAACATATACCATATAAACTTCGAAATGTTACTTGAAACTTTTATTTCTTGGTGAAATGATTACCGAAATCTACTCATTAACCATAATTACATTTAAATTTGCATGCCAAAGCTCCCGATAACTTACATTTTACGAAAATATTGAAAATTAAACGAATAAACAGTTAAAACTTGTAACTCCTATCGAAGCGACAACCTGGGGAATAGATACCATTTCTTGAGTTTAAATATAGTTTTTTTCGAACTAATTGAGACCATTAACGCCATAATTTCCTTTGGTTCCTGTTACAAGAGTTATTAATACTGAGGTTTGGCCCGGAGTCTGCGTGGGTCCTCTCATAACGCTTGTTAATAAACAATCCTTCAGTTTCTCCATTACTAAGCCCGAATTTCGAGAAGCTAAACATTATCCAAAATTTATTTGTATCGATAAATTTTATTCCTTTCAGTCATTTTTAAAACCGACATAATGCAAATGAGACGATATCCTGTTTCATTAGAATCTACCGCAGACATGTCATGCTATTGGTTAAGTTGTCACACCCGTTTCATAGTTTAAGTTTTCTCGCGTCCACTGCATGAAATTGTGGTCGGGTCATTCGTTCCCATTGGTCATTGAAATCTACTAATTACCCATAATTGCATCCACTTTACCATAGCAAAGGTCACTAAGTATAGGAAAACAATAAAAATGAAAAGGATAAACAAGTAAAACATGTCTTGACTCAACTCGAATCGACAATCTGCAGATACCAAAAAAATTGTGTTTAGTTTTTCTTCATATACTTACAAAATCATACACATTCGCCCGAATTCATCATGGACAGGTTCTTGGTGTCAAGACTTTACCCCACTACAAGGTGAAGTGACCGAAAAACCGAGTTCAAAGATTCCGTTACATACATAGGTCCGAAGCTAATAACAGCGAAATGCACACCATTGCCGCCGAGATTTCCTGCTACCACCGAGTTTCCCCGAAGACGGAAGACGCAGATTGGCCTGAGAGGCGATGATGAAGAACGGCTAAAAGACTGGTAGCCGGAGAGAGGATGATGAGCGGAATGCGGGAACACAGAAGCCGGGAACATCCCTTCCTAATGATCCTTCCCGCCTGACTTATGCCCGCCCATTTGTCTGTGCTCGGCTGGAGGCTATATTAGTCCGCTCCGGGGCCAGCTTCTTATTTTATATCTAACTCACTCGCTTCTCATTTAGCTCGTCTCGTAGCGCCCGATTTACCTCATCGGTATGCTCCCGATCAGTCCAGAGGTTCTAGGAGAATGCCTCTCTTACAGCAGAACTTACAAATAATCCAAGAATGCCAACATTTTAACTTCATTGTCCAGTTGAATCCAAAGGATTGAAGTTGAGGACATTAAGAAAACCACGTCTAGAAGCTGTATGATGAGAAATTGAAACATTACTTTTTTAATAGTACTTATACCGAATAAGTGATAAAACAAAAGATAAATAAATCCCGCAAAGCTATTGTAATGCTCAACTCGGTACTTTGGTGCAGTGTTGAGATGAAAGGTACCAAGAAGCTCATGTAACGGTCTATAATTGACATCATATTGCTATATGGAGCAGAGAAATGGATGAGTGTTGATTTAGGGAAAAGTCACCCTAGGATGTAAAGTTATCCCAAAATCTACATTTTTCATTAATTGATTGTTTTTTGTTAGAAAACAGTGGAAAGGTTAATTGGTTGTTTAATGTAGTGATCAAATATTGTAGACAAAAGATTGTAATCACTCATTGCAGAAAAGCAACTAGTCCAACTTTTGGGATTTTTAACTTTTACAAGAGAAGGGATGCATCATTTACTACATATAGGGCACTTATCAGCACTATACCACTGTCTTGGGCAATGCCTTCAACATTATGTTTACTGCAGACACGAACTAGTCCAGGACAATATTCCTTATTTGTCTCTCTGCAATTAGCGATTCATTTGAAGTTATCAAGGGCTTATTTTTCCAAGCCAATGGAATCACTTTCACATTTTAGTAATAAACCTACGACCTAGAGCGAGTGGATAATACAATGATTTGTGGCAGGCAGTATTACAATAATTTTATTATACATGCGCACGGCGGGACATAGCAATGGAATGGAGAGCTGTAGCGGTGGCTTCACGGCTATGAAGAGCCGCCCTACCGCCGAAGGAGCACGTACCACTCGGCTCCGGGTACGACCGTGCATCCTCCTCAGCCGTTTTATTGCCACCTTCGTGTCGCCTGCCACAGTGGCATTCCACTCGGTCGGGGATTGTCGATTGATGTTAATCAGGCAGCTGCAGCTCGAGCAAGTGGTCATAATAATTAAATTTATCAATAAATAATGTGCCTGAAGAATGTTATAGAAGTTTGATAATTTCTATTATACCGGAGAGTTTTTATTTTGTATTTTGTTAGTAAAATGCAAGAAATTAAACAATATGACATTATGAGAGAAGGAGAAACCGGAAGACTTCTATGTAGCGGAAAATCACAAGTCGGGAACCTGATGAAGCAATTGGTAGGCAGAAGCGTTGACGCTCAACATGTCACTACTCACGTACAAGGAAAGGGCTCACTTTTTAGTAAGTAAATATATATTTTTGAAACCGTGATTACTTAATGTAATTATAAGTAATTATACCGATCAAAAGATCTTAACATTCCCTCAGATCATTATTTGAGTAGTGAAGTCAACAAAGCAATATGGTTGATCTACGTCATTCATTCAATTCAACACAAAAATATTTGATAGTTCATTCATTTATTCAGGTATGGATAAATGACATTTGAAAAAACTATAGCAGTGGTTCCCAAACTTTTATGTATCGAGATTCCTACCTTGTTCAAATGAAAGTCTTTCCAACCTCCCTTTGCACAATAAATTGCATGTGCATATGAAAAAAACAAGTATTGCCTTGTAAACAACTATCACAAGATACAACATTATACACTTCAACTTAAGATAATGAAGTAATGGTTAGAGAAAGATGACCAAAACTAAGTGAGAATTTTTTTCGTTTTCAACTGGACTCGCACCCCCCAGTTGGGAACCACTGATTTATAGTAATTGGTTCTATTTCTGCGCATAATTAAGTATTCAGGCAAAGAAATAAAGACAAGCTTATTGTTGTCAAAACAATCGGCGAGAATCCAGTTTTTTTTTTTAAATCATTATAATTAAAGGACAGTCGAAATTTGAAGGAAAGAGAAAAATATGCCGTAGAGAAAAGATTGACAGGCCATGATAAAGAGCCGAGACAAGAAATAGACGGGAAGATGAGGGAAGAGTTAGCATTGTCCGGGCCTCACCTCTGTATTATGTCACGGATGATGGAATCCTTCGAGCTAGATTTATTGGCTCCCTTCCTTCCACAGCGGGAGCAGCGCAGGAGCTCTTCGTACCAGCATTAGTTACCATTTAGACGTTCCTGGAGGGAATATTTATTGTCTCCCCCTTCTCTAGCATCTAATATCTCACTATAATTAATTTAAAATATAATGTGTGTGTCATGTTTTCGATTTGAGCATTCATCAAACAAGGCAAAAATAAAAGAATCAAAATTCGTTAGAAACCTGCGGAACAGCACCATACATAATACAACAGAAATCTGTTTAGCGAAACCACTATCGTGCTGTTTAGAAGATGAAGAGATTTATACGATGTAGAGAAACGTTCGAACTCTAACCTCATGGGAAAAGTTACGGAAGCCCCGTGAACAATTCTTTTTTCTTTAGAAAGCAGTATGGTAAACATAATTAGTCAGATTATACCCAACTTAATAACGGCAATTTTCTTATAATTAACATTTAACGAGGTAGGAATTTATAGATAGTTTGGAAATGTTAATTAAAATATGGTAGTTATTGAAGTAATATGATTAAAATATGAGTAAAAATAACTCCAGAAAATATCGCAATTAAAAATACTGGGTAGTATCTTAAAAGACTATGGACAAGACTATTAGATTTGTATAACATATATAGGTTAATACTCAAGTAATGGGCTAATTAAAAAAAAAATACATGTCTCATTTATCGTTTACCAAAGGTGGATTTTTTTGAAATGATAACGTATTTCTATAATACTGAATGATAATTGTTGATCTTGATAACTTGTGGAAGAAAGTAGTCCGGGTAAAGGTCAAACCTCTACCTTTTGACCTCTACCCGGACCACTTTCTTCCACATATTTCTATAATAATAGGAATAGTCCAAGGATCCACCTTGGATGACTTGCGCTAAGTCTAAAAAGAACAATTAGTGAAAATGGAAACTATTTGAACTCGTTGAAAGGGGGCCTGTTGCTGTTTATTCTGTTAACGACACTTTATGCTGATATGGTTAATCAGACTATACTATATTAGATATTTACCTATCCAAGCATGGATAGAATAGAGATCTCCTAATGAGTACTTGACGCCTTTCAAACTCGGAACAACGATTTTACGCCCCTTCCGAAGAACGACATAAACAAGGATTTGTTACTCCCTTTTAAAAATTCTAAGGCCAACTACCGGGCTATGATCCTTCGACCTTGGGAATAGAAGGTTGTAATGCTAAGCACCACACAACAGGTGAAGTATGCCAGTCATTTGGGGATAGGAACTATTGTGGGCCTTTCTAGGTTCTTCTTATAAGAATAACAAAATTAATCTTTAGGAATTTTGTTTGGCTTTGGGATTTAAATTTCCACTTATTTTCATGAGAAATCTTCTCTTTCTAGTAAAATTGCAATCTTGTAATACAATGGCCTTTAACGATACCTTGTTCCACCGTGTACAAGAGTCCGAAGAATTGATTTATTGAAGAGGCCTAAGACAGTGGACAAGAGCTGAGCTACAAGAGCATGAGGACTCCCGGGAGCTGTCCCCCGAGGCCGTGGTCAGCTACCATTTAATTACAGGTGAGGCACTACACGTCGAGGTGATTTTAAGAAGAGTAGATATTGATGCATAGAATACAATATTTATGTATTTTCTACTTCATATAGTTGTTAAGCAATATTTTAACTGATATTTAAGCTGAACAAAATAAGGAAAATGAAACCTATTTTGACATGGACAACTCGACCTAAAATAATCTTTCCCTCATTAATTATTTATAAATATCGACGAAATAAAGGCGAGCAAGGCCACTCGTTGTCGGATCAATTACAGAATGATAAGTGTTCCAGATTTATATCTCGACCAAATTAGAATATTCATACCCTTCTTTTGTCCCGGTCCGCGGAAGTGGTTGGGCGGCGAAGAGAGTGGAGAGAGGAGAGTACGAGGAGGGCAAAGAGAGAAATAATTAATTCGAAAGACTATAACAAAGCGGGTCGGTCGCTAAATCAACAAGGAGGGGGACCTGGTGAGTATGCAAAACGGAGCAGACGCAACCACAGACGTCCAGCAAAAAAACCCGGCCAAAGGAGGACCAGGGATAAAAAGCGGATAGCCGAAGAGGAGGGGAGAAAAAGAAGTGGATGAGAGATATATCTCTTGCAGAGGAGTGCATTGTTCTTCGGACCCTCCTATACAAATCCGTCCTTAATGAAACACAACAGTTGTCCGCGACTCTCATAATGTCTTGAGCGCCGGCACAGATCTCTAAGCTCTTGGATTATGGGCGGGTTGGGTTATTGATACCCTTATACATATGGATCAGCGGGGCAAGTTGGCTCAATTCTTACTGAAAACCGTCCAAAAAAGAAGAAGGAAACAACCGTAAAGACCGGAAAGTGTTCTGCTGATTCTGCGATTTGTATACCATCGCTGTAGTCCTCGGATTTCCTCCCACCTACATTTCTAAACGATAATCTCATCCGAACGTCCTTCAGCCTAAAGTAAAAAAAAATCTACAATTTGTTACTATCGTGGGGTCCAAATCCAAAAAACTCCAAACTGTACGGTTTTTTTCCATTTTACCACATATTAAATTTTTCTATTTTTATTAAACATTTCAAAACTCGGATGTAAGCTAGTTCTATTCATGAACTAGTAGGGATTAGTACTGAACTATGAACTAGTAGTAAAGTAGGGAATGTTAACTTCTCTACTATCGAACAACGTAATTTATTAAACTTGCAGTCGATGGCTTCAATTGTCACACGATGTTCAAATTAATGTGAACAGAAATCGATTACCCTAATCCTTAACATTAAATCAGCAACACATCAAATGCATCATGAATAATATTAGTTGAATAGAAAGAAAATGGTTCGGATGTAGGTCAGAAAAAATTATCTTAAATATGCAGAACTATTTATTAGAAAGCCAACGTTTCGACCCACATTCCAAGTCTTCTTCAGAGTTTATAATGGGGTCAAGGGTTGACAGTTAAATACCTTAGTAGTTTATAAATATAGAATATTACTTAGAATGTAGTTACCGTGGAGATTATTTTGTTCCTCATATATTTATTGATATTTACAACTGTATTACAATAATACAACAAGTAAATAGGCTAAATGATACATAATGACATGAGATAATGACAAGTGGAGAAACTACCCACTGGTAGTACTAAATCACAAGTTCAACTAAGAAGGGAAACTGGAAAAGATGGCCTTGTTTCAGGTGCTTCGTAGGATTATCAGGAATTGAAGAGGAAGCTGAAACTAGAGGGTTTGAATGGAAATGAAGTTTGTTATGAAAGGATAGGTACCGGGTTCAGGTCAAATCAACAACAAATGAGACATTAAGGTCGTTATGGATGACTTCATTCTTAAAAAAATAAGGAGCATTGAGGATTTTACGAAGGGTTTTAGATTGTAGGGATTGGATACGAGATGAATTCGATGGCTTCGTGGAGCCCTAAAGCTCTGCTCCATTAGTCCAAATAGGTCAATGTTGGTCATGTAGATGAGTCTTTTGTAGTTGGGAGCTTAGAGCGTTTGTCTAGTGTAGAGAATACTTAAATATATATTTATTAAAAAAAAAGTGTAATAATCAGTTTTGCCTCGGCCATTTCATGAAAAGTTAATGTTTCTTTGTGCTTTACTCATTCTAAATATTTATTTTATATATAACAATTTCTTTTATCATACCCACAGTTTGCTATTTCCAATTATTTCCCTTTTTTTACCCCCAGTTCTTTATAAGGGAAATCTTGCGTTTGAAACATTTTAAAAAATCAATAAATGATAACTAAATTCAGTCTAAATCCTCACAGCGACAAAATAATTAAATAGTATAAAGTTGAGACAAGGTGAGCATAATATTTCTCAACTATTTCACAACAAATCTCTAAATCCTATTGGCATACTTAGAACCAATGGCTAATTAGTTATACAAGGCGTTTCCTGCGGTAAAAATTCAGAGAGATAAAAAAAGTATATAATTAAAATAAATTATAAAAAAAAAAACTATGTAACGCCAAGTCAAATAATTGTCATGCAATAGATCAAACAGCGTCGCGAACAAACAAACGGACAAGATGAAAAACCTGTAACCGAGGAATGATAAATGTTTTCCTTGTCGTGTTGACACTGAGCCCAAGGTTTGCACATAGCGTAGGCGTATGACTTACATAAGGGTAATAAAAAAATGGATGGAATATTTAATGAACTTTATTTACTACGTGCATGTGGATTAAATCAAATAGATAAGCACTAACTGAATAAATTTCATTTGAATCTGAATACTGATTAAACATATAATAAAAATGAAAAATATAGTTATAAAAAATAATATATATAAATATTAAAAATAAATATAAAATATTTATTCATATAAATATAACTAAATCAATCGAATAAAATCAAACCGAATAGTAGTAGGACTTACGAGCATCCCCAGAATATGTAAGCTTAATATTATAACATGTATTTATTAAGGCGAATCTTTAAAATTATGCACCAAAAATAAATGAAAAATAAATAAAGGTATATATAATAAATAAAAATATGTTTCAGCCCCATTAAGGAATCTCAAAATCCCAGAAAAGATACTCCAACAAAAAATTTTATATCATTTTATTTTATTATTTTAGTTGAGTTACAACTATTCTTTGGGTGTCTAAAAAACTATAGTATCTCCCACAGTTTGTACTGTGCATATGTATTTTTTTAGAGAATCTGTAATTTTAATTTTAATTTCTTATGACTTTTATTTTATTATTATGTAAATAATAAAAATTTTTTAAAGAATGATTTATTGATATTTACAACTGTAATAATATTACCTCAAGTAAATCTGCTGTATGAACAAAAAAAACACTTGTGGGGAAACTATCCATTGATAGCACTCCAATAAAGTTCAATAGGTCTCGAGGCCATCTTCTTTTCAGACGCCTCGGAGAGTTATCAGGAATATTATGGGAAGCAAGTTGAGAGACTAGCGGATTCAAGTGTGTATGGAGCTTTTCATGGAAGGATAGGTATCTAATTCGGGCCAAATCAGCAACATATGGGATATTAAGATCATGATGGATGAGTTTGTTTGTGACATAAAAGGAGCATTGAGGATTCTACGAAGGATTTTGGATTGGATGCGAGATGAATTGGATGTTTTAGTAGAGCCCCAAAGCTCAACTCCGTATGTCCAAATAGGTCTGAAAACTGTCATGTAAATGAGTCTTTTGTAATTAATTAGGAGCTTTGAACGTTTGTCCAGTAAATGTTGAAGTAGGCGAAAACGTCGAGCAGTTTCTTGTCTTTTCAGTCTTGTATGAGGATGCTTATGTTTTAGGCAGAACATAATTTTTATTTTTATTTTGATTTTAGGTTTAAGTTTTAAGCTATTTAAACAGCTACTTTGTTATGGACATATCTTTTATAGAATAGTGCTGCTAAAAACACTTTTTGCAATAAATATATAAATGCATAAATCATTTGTTGTAATGTGTAATATTTGTAATAATCATTTGTTTGTTTGTGTTGTAATTTATAACATTATAACCGACTAAAGCCCTAGCCATCATCCATTTGAGTAATTCTTGAAACAGTTATCAACCTAACAGATAAATTTTTCTTCTCCCATAGAACGGTCAAACCTGATGAATATCAATCAATTCAAAGTAGAAAAAATAATAAATAATGAAGTACTTATTTTCTTTCACCAATTCCAACGTTTCTTATAGGACTAGTCAGGCGTACCAGGAACTGATAGATAGTAAAGATGATAAAATATAAACATATAAACTATAAATATATAATTTATAATAACCCTCTGGAAGTAATTAATATTTTTCCTTAATAGTAACAAGCACTGGATAATTGGTAGTAACTTTATAATCCCTAGTAATAAATTCTTGCCATTAACGATCTATTCTTCTTCAGAAGGATTCCTAATTATCGCCGTGTAGTAACTTCACCAAAGCATCAATTAATACTTAAGTAATAATAATAATAATACTTTTTTATACAGATATAAATAAATGAATAGTAATTATTAAAATTTATTAAAATTACAGAATATATTATGTCATTATATACGGTAGTTACTTCAGAAATAGTCAACAATATGTATTGTTATTAATAAATTTAAATTACACACTATATATATATATATATATATATATATATATATATATATATATATATTCATATATACTACATTCATATACTAAAAGGCAATTATAATATCTGTTGAATAATATTAGTTAACCATATATATACGAGAAAGAGAATGGTCCGGGTATAGCCAAAGAAATTTTCTTATACAGGAAGAAAATTTATTTGGAACCCGATGTTTCGACCCACATTAAGTGTGATCCTACTATGACAACCCTGTAATACTATATTAAATTATTAATTTTAAGTAACATCAAAACATTAAAATATGTGCTTAAAACCATCATGGTTATGAAATAATTAAATTATGGTACTCAAAACATGAACGTGAAATAAACGTATAATTATAATAAATAAACAAAAATACCTGAAGATGAAGTCACAACTTAATGTCATGACTACATAATAGGCACATTAAATTTCTTATGTGATTTTTAATATCTAAATTAATTTGAAACCAGGGTCTTTGAAACGGACCAAAGCATGATTGGTATTCTAAAAATCAATAAAATTATTAAAAATTAAATAGTAAAAAACTAAATGCGTTTTAGATCGTTTGATGCTTTGCCTTGGCCCATTTAAGTAATATTTTTATTTTTTGTGCTTTCTGTATCAACGTCAATGATATAGCAATATTAACAAAAACATTAAATTTTATGCGGAGTCTTTGCATTAACAAAACCTGTGCAACTACATCCCTTCGTGCAACCAATGAAGAGTCTTGAGTTCACTACATGCTATGATTACCGTACATCGATCTTACATACGGCGTCGATGATTACCGCATAGATAGGTTCTGGATGAGTTCCCAAAGATTAGGTACTACACCTACCATAGCTGGATTTGGACCCGGGCCCCTCATCTTAGCAGCAGCCCTCTATACACAGTACTACTCCGCTCAATATTTATAATAGTGAAATAAGTTTTAATTATGAATAATGTAAGTATCTTGCCTTTTTTTAATAATATATACTTTTTTCAAAGAATTTTAATATGATTGAACAATGTAAATTACCTTTGATTAAAGTTCATTATTTTGATAAGGTTACTATAAACTATTTTAACTTAGGTTGGTGTATAACAAAAATTCTAAATTATATATAATAGTAACTGTATAAAAAACACACATGGTATATTTTCTCTATGTTAAATTCAGTCCATCGCAAAAATAAAACATTGATAAACGTGATATTCTACCGAGGGAGTTTGAGATTTGGTTAATAACTGGATTCCTTTTTTATTATGGCAGGAGATATTCCTTCAATTCCCGAATCATCGCCAGTTTTCTATAAGTACTTTACATTTGCCCTGATCTGTATAATTTATCTGCCGAATTTCTGCATTACACAA